>NW_025572622.1:27500-68592 GCF_020424385.1 Procambarus clarkii
TGTGTAGGGAAAAGTGGTGTTGGTGCCCCTAGCATGGTGACCCCAGCGGGAGGTACCGAAGATGGTGGCAGATAGTGTCGACCCCTGGCTGTGTCCAGGCCTCCAACACCACCCACCTCATCACCACCACCACCTCCCCAGGCTCCACCTGCCCGGGGCCTCCACCTCGTGTAGCTAGGCACCCACTCCGCCCACTATCTTCCACTACCCTTAATTGTTTCATTTATTGGTTGGTATACTCACTCTTACTCACTCTCTCTCTCTCTCTCTCTCTCTCTCTCTCTCTCTCTCTCTCTCTCTCTCTCTCTCTCTCTCTCTCTCTCTCTCTCCCGAGACAGACAGACAGACAGAGGGAGAGGGCTCATCCTGTTCCTTATATGTGTGTTACATTATATTGTTAATGAATAAGGTTTATTCCTATTGATACATATAATAAGCTCACGAAATAAACGGGTCTCTAGAAGTAGATTTTGGCTAAACTGAGGCAGGATAACAGCTCATGCTTACAGTTTCACCAGGTTCCTTATAATAGTTCCTGTATGATAGTTTCAAAGTACACTCTCATGAAATAAATGAGTCTCTAGGAGCAGGCTTCAGATGAGTTGAGGCAGGATAACAGCTCATGCTTACAGTTTCACTAGGTACGTCATTTGACAGCCCTTAAGAACCCTAGTCTTAGTTTTATAAAATGGGAGAGAGAGAGAGAGAGAGAGAGAGAGAGAGATATATAAAGAAGAGAGAGAGAGAAGAAGGGTAGTATAGAGAGGAATGGATGAACAGACACGATGGAGCTTCTCATCAGAATAAAAGCTACACCACCTTCCCTCCCCTCTTCACCACCTACTCCCCTTCCCTCCCCTCTTCACCTCCTACTCCCCTTCCCTCCCCTCTTCACCCCAGACTCACCTTCCCTCCCAAGAGCAGTAACCGATAATCCGGATACAAATTATCCGGCCACATCAGTAATCGCCACCACGAGCGTCGTCTGGTAATGGTGGTCCCTGCAAGAGAGAGAGAGAGAGAGAGAGAGAGAGAGAGGGGCAAGAATTACCATAAAGTTTACATAATACGGAAGAAGGGCAAGAGACTGGAGGAGTCTCGGGCGAGCAGCCCCCCCTCACACACCCGCCCATTGCTCCTGCCACACTCATAAATTCTTGACCTCTGGCGCAACTTGGATATGGATAGATTTAGATATATATTTCTTAGCAAAATAATGGATAGATGGATCGCTTGGAAACGTGTTATTGGATGGCTGGGGATGGATGAGCTGGGACGGGGACGGCCTCGTAATGTTGCTAAGGTTTGGTCACATGTTGTTCTCCTTTATTATATCCTGTGTGTTGTTAGGGTATCTGGGCAGGTCATGGGGGAGTGTGGTGTGTATCATGGTCATGAGGGAGGGAGGGTGGTGTATCATGGTCATGAGGGAGGGAGGGTGGTGTGTATCATGGTCATGAGGGAGGGAGGGTGGTGTGTATCATGGTCATGAGGGAGGGAGGGTGGTGTATCATGGTCATGAGGGAGGGAGGGTGGTGTGTATCATGGTCATGAGGGAGGGAGGGTGGTGTATCATGGTCATGAGGGAGGGAGGGTGGTGTGTATCATGGTCATGAGGGAGGGAGGGTGGTGTGTATCATGGTCATGAGGGAGGGAGGGTGGTGTATCATGGTCATGAGGGAGGGAGGGTGGTGTGTATCATGGTCATGAGGGAGGGAGGGAGGGTGGTGTGTATCATGGTCATGAGGGAGGGAGGGAGGGTGGTGTATCATGGTCATGAGGGAGGGTAGTGTATCATGGTCATGAGGTAGTGTATCATGGTCCCACCCCCGGAGGAAGAGCAGTAAGGGTGACAGGAAGGAGAGAGAGAGGAGGCCGGGGCTCAGGGGCACGGGGGTGAGGAGAGGACACGGCTGATACATCTGGTGGTACCGAGGCGGGCCGTGTCCACACCGGGTTGTCGTACACTCAGTTAGACGAGGAGGGCAGGAGTCTCCCAGCGGGGTCCCTCACTATCACCACGCCATCACTGATCTTCCTCCAGTGATAGTCAACCTGGCCTCTCTCTCACCTCCTACCTCTACCTTAACATACCTTCAGACCCTCCCTTCCTCTCTCTCAAGAGGAATTGGTGTTAAGGGTGGTGTATGTGTGTGTGTGTGTGTGTGTGTGTGTGTGTGTGTGTGTGTGTGTGTGTGTGTGTGTGTGTGTGTGTGTGTGGAAAGGAGAGCATTCGAAAACAAAGTTTTCGATTGGGCAGCAGAAAATTACATGATGTTTAACGGTGATAAATTCCAGGTACTCAGATACGGCAAAAATGAGGACCTGAAACATAATACAGGGTACAAAACACAATCGAATTTGCCCATAGTAGGAAAACAGCATGTCAAGGATTTGGGAATAATGATGTCTGACGACCTAACGTTTAGGGAGCATAACCAAGCAAATATTGCGTCAGCCAGAAAAATGATCGGATGGATTACGAGAACCTTCAAATCCAGAGATCCCATCACAATGGTTGTACTCTTCAAGTCACTTGTGTTGTCCCGTCTTGAGTACTGCTCAGTACTCACTTCCCCCTTCAGAGCAGGAGAGATTGCTGAAATAGAGGGAATACAGAGAACATATACGGCACGCATAGACGCGATAAAGTACCTAAATTATTGGGATCGTCTCAAAGCTCTCCAAATGTACTCTCTAGAAAGGAGACGAGAGAGATACCAAATAATATACACGTGGAAGATACTGGAGGGCCAAGTACCAAATCTACACAGTAAAATAACAACATACTGGAGTGAACGATATGGAAGAAAATGCAAGATTGAACCAGTGAAGAGCAGAGGTGCCATAGGCACAATCAGAGAACACTGTATAAACATCAGAGGGCCGCGGTTGTTCAACGTCCTCCCAGCGAGCATCAGAAATATTGCCGGAACAACCGTGGACATCTTCAAGAGTGCTTGACCAACCGGGCTGTGATAGGTATGTGGGCCTGCGGGCCGCTCCAAGCAACAGCCTGGTGGACCAAACTCTCACAAGTCAGGCTTGGGGATTAGAAGAACTCCCAGAACCCCATCAAGCAGGTATATTATATATATATATATATATATATATATATATATATTTATATATATATATATATATATATATTATATATATTATATATATTATATATATTATATATATTATATATATTATATATATATATATATATATATATATTTCTCCCTCACTGTGTGCCTCGCCTCCCAACTTTCCCATAGTGAGAGTGGCCGCTGGACCACACATTTTTCACCAGCTTATCCTCACAGCCGAGATGATGGAGCCAGACTCAATACCAGACCAGATAAGGGAAGGACACAGCCCCCAACTGTGGTCCGTGCCAGAGAAGGAATAACTCGGGGCATCAATGGTAGGAATGAGAGAGGAGGGAGAGAGAGAGAGAGAGAGAGACGGGGAAAGTGTACATACGAACACAGTGTTCCAGAGGTTCGTGCAGTACACAAGTAGTACACTCTGCGTGCAGGAATTGTAAGGTTTAGTTATAAAAAGTGGCTCAGGAATATTAACTTGTTACAAGGCGGAAGCTCCGTGGCTTACAGCGTGTCTCCTGTAGTGGAACACTCCTGTCGCCACGGCTGTGTGTGGATACACCTGTCGCCACGGCTGTGTGTTGATACACCTGTCGCCACGGCTGTGTGTGGATACACCTGTCGCCACGGCTGTGTGTGGATACACCTGTCGCCACGGCTGTGTGTGGATACACCTGTCGCCACGGCTGTGTGTGGATACACCTGTCGCCACGGCTGTGTGTGGATACACCTGTCGCCACGGCTGTGTGTGGATACACCTGTCGCCACGGCTGTGTGTGGATACACCTGTCGCCACGGCTGTGTGTGGATACACCTGTCGCCACGGCTGTGTGTGGATACACCTGTCGCCACGGCTGTGTGTGGATACACCTGTCGCCACGGCTGTGTGTGGATACACCTGTCGCCATGGCTGTGTGTGGATAAAACTGTCGTCACGGCTGTGTGTGGATAAAACTGTCGTCACGGCTGTGTGTGGATAAAACTGTCACACGGCTGTGTGGATAAAACAGAGCTCTCTAAAATTATTCTCTCCATTCTATCGCTGTTTTTTTTTTCCGGAAATACTGTATATGCAAGTGTGTGTGTGTGTGTGTGTGTGTGTGTGTGTGTGTGTGTGTGTGTGTGTGTGTGTGTGTGTGTGTGTGTTCTCATCAATTTGTGCACGCAGAATCGAGCTCTAGCTCTTGGACTCCGGTTGTCCAGCCGTTGGTTGTATAATGACTCCTGACCTGTCTCTCTACCATACCTGCTGTTAAAGTTATGACCGGAGGTAGCCTCTACAGTTTACAATGTGTGTGTTCCTTCATATGTTCTTGTGTGTCCTTGCAGGAGAAGCTTCACCTCCTGGGTTCCGCCTCTCAGTCCTTACAGCTGTATGTCTCAACCTTGAATTTATTCATCTTACTGAACCTTCTCTTCAAACTGTAAGAATTTGGCATTAATTACCTCCTGTGTCAGCTCGCTGCAGTTGGTCACTACACGTTCACTGAACAAGTGAACACCACTAATTCCACTTCCCTCGTCTTCCTCTGTTCAATGTTGAACATTTTGGTTTGGTTGTTCGTAGTTACCATTGAGAATTTGTCCCAGTACAGTCAGGTGTAGGTTAGGTTAGTAGTTGTTTAAGATTCGCTACCTGGAACCAAAAGTTCCAAGCAGCACGGGCTATGGCGAGCCCGTAATTACGTTAGGTTCAGGGATCAGTACTGTAACTAACCAACGCACGTTCTCTAGTTATTGGTTTGTGTGTTTGTTCAAGCTGGTGTTCCATTATGGGGCAGCATATTGTAGTACAGGTGTACCAGAGGTAGTGTCTAGGAGGCCTTGTCCAGGTGCGTGAAGGCTGGGCCAACGTTCACCAGCTTCACACACGCCGCTGATATTATCCCGTTGGTCTCCGGGGGGTGGGGCCAGGCCCACTCTCAGGTCTGTCTTCCACTATTGACTCCAACATTTGGTAGAGTATTACGTTCTATCTCAAAGTTCGCGGACGATGTGAAACTTTCGGGGAGAACCAGACCAAAGTACGAGGTCGGCGGTGGTGCACCCCATACCCACCCCCGTGGGCGGTGGTGCACCCCTATACCCACCCCCGTGGGCGGTGGTGCACCCCATACCCGCCCCCGTGGGCGGTGGTGCACCCCATACCCACCCCCGTGGGCGGTGGTGCACCCCATACCCGCCCCCGTGGGCGGTGGTGCACCCCATACCCGCCCCCGTGGGCGGTGGTGCACCCCATACCCGCCCCCGTGGGCGGTGGTGCACCCCATACCCACCCCGTGGGCGGTGGTGCACCCCATACCCAAGTGTCTCGTCTAGTGGTGTGGGCGCTCGCTGCCTCGCCCCGTGCCCCAGCCGGACAGACAGACTGACAGACACCAACGATCAGATGGAGACAGACAGACAGACAGACAGAAGCCCCAGCGAGTCTTGGCCCACTACCAACCTTGTACATATGCCGTTCTTACCTGAGGGTGCAGGAGGGAATGTACGTACCCATTCATATCTTGGGGTACGTCCAGGGTATCTTGGGGTACGTCCAGGGTATCTTGGGGGTACGTCCAGGGTATCTTGGGGGTACGTCCAGGGTATCTTGGGGGTACGTCCAGGGTATCTTGGGGGTACGTCCAGGGTATCTATCTTGGGGGTACGTCCAGGGTATCTATCTTGGGGGTACGTCCAGGGTATCTATCTTGGGGGTACGTCCAGGGTATCTATCTTAGGGGTACGTCCAGGGTATCTATCTTGGGGGTACGTCCAGGGTATCTATCTTGGGGGTACGTCCAGGGTATCTATCTTGGGGGTACGTCCAGGGTATCTATCTTGGGGGTACGTCCAGGGTATCTATCTTGGGGGTACGTCCAGGGTATCTATCTTGGGGGTACGTCCAGGGTATCTATCTTGGGGGTACGTCCAGGGTATCTATCTTGGGGTACGTCCAGGGTATCTTGGGGTACGTCCAGGGTATCTTGGGGTACGTGAAGGCATGTACCTGCGTTTACCCGGGTAGAGAACAGATAATGTGCTTCCCTTGCCTGGGATTACAACAGGTAATGACCCAACTGTTTCCTGGCAGTACAGTACATAATGAACTACTCTTACCCGGGGGGGTATGACAACAACGGGATCACCATAGCCCGTGCTACTTGGAAATTTTTATTCCGGGTAGCGAGTCTTAAACAACAGGTAAGCTTCCCTCTGTTACCTGTGGGTTTCAACAGGTTGTTGTTGTTGTTGTTTTAGATTTAGCTACTCAGAAGGAAGTGTCCATGTAGCACGGGCTATGGTGAGCCCGTAATTCAACAGGTAATCTTCCCGCTCTTACCTAGAGCAACAAGAGCAATGTACGAAGCCTCAACTTGGGGTACAGTGGTAATTTACACACCTTTACCTTAAATTAAAGGTAAGGTAAGGTAAGGGGAATGAGTCTTAAAGAGTTGAGGAAATAATTGATAACGAAAACAGAAATAATAACAAGATAACAAATAATAACGGAACAATAACAAAAAGGATGATAAGAAAATAAGTTAAATAAACTTACAGGTAGGCAAAAGGAAGGATGATAAATATAGGGAGTAAAGTAGAGGCAAGAATGGAGATTAGACAAGGAATAAGAAGAGACATATTAAGAGGCTGGAGCAAGGGACAATGATCTTAAGATAGCGCAAGTACCTTCCTTCCCCATGGGCTTACCCCAGGGTGGGTGGGGGTGGGGGTGGGGGGCTTACCCCAGGGTGGGGGCTTACCCCAGGGTGGGTGGGGGAGGGGTGCTTACCCCAGGGTGGGTGGAGGGTGGGGGCTTACCCCAGGGTGGGTGGGGGAGGGTGGGGGCTTACCCCAGGGTGGGTGGAGGGTGGGGGCTTACCCCAGGGTGGGTGGGGAGTTTTAGTTGCTATGGAGATGACGATATCATCAGGCCTACCTGGTCTCTGTTATCCCTCAGAGCTGTAATTGGTTGTAATTGTTCACTGTGGTAGTGGTGGGGGGGGGGTAGTTTTTTTTTATTATTTGTATTATTTTTCTACCACAGACGTGGCCAGACATTAAGAATGCTAATCAGCATATTTACATTTTCTTCTGTCCTCCATGGACAGGGTGAGAGATGTGTTAAACATATAGTTCAGGGGTTTATTGAACAATCAACCACAGAAGGTGATTGTTGTGCTTTTAACATGCTAATTTAACCTACGTGGTGGTGATGGGGATGGGATGGTGGTGAGAGAGAGAGAGAGAGAGAGAGAGAGAGAGAGAGAGAGAGAGAGAGAGAGAGAGAGAGAGAGAGAGAGAGAGAGAGAGAGAGACACTAACTAGCCTCTTTAGAGTCCGTCACCAAGGTCTATCTCACGCTAGACTTTAGATAGCTTGGCTAACGAAAAGGGACATATTACCTGGTCAGTCAGTCGACCAAACACACACACACACACACACACACACACACACACACACACACACACACACACACACACACACACACACACACACACACTCACACACTCACTCTACCAAACAGCCATTCACTCAATTAAGCAATCAAACATAAATCAGCTGATGGAGAAATGCGTCAATCAACCATTCAATCAATATCCAACAAGCCATCCACCCGACCCATCTCTATATTATATCACCTTGTGTCTGTAACGCAACAAAAGTCCATATATTTCAGTCAGTAACAACAACCAAGGATATATCTCATATTTTAGTGATAGGATGTCTCTTATATTTTGTTTTGAGCAATGATAGAGTGTCCAGTAGAGAGAGAGACTCACCCACCTGCTGCGTGTTGTGGCGGGAACTGTCCTCTCACCTGTCCACTTGCTCACACTGATAATGTCTGTCGATTTAGTGGGGCTGATGTAACCTGTCTGCCCACCTTCTGGAAATATAGGGACTGTGGCTTTGGGGTGCGGGGGGGGGGATGGTACAGGGGGGGGAGGGACGAACTATCGTCCCCTGACCCTCCGATGATTGGCTGGGGGATACTAAACTGTTATTTGTCTTGGCGTTATCTCTGAAAAAAAAAGAAAAAAAGAGGGGGGTAGATCTTTGTGACAAATATAATAGTGATCTTGAACTTGTGTGAGTGTCGAAGGTGCATGGAGGACTTTGGCCGGGGGGGGATGGGGAGGAGGAGGGGTCCTTCCTAGAGCTTGACCTTCCCGTCAAGGCCAGGGGGGGGGGTAGGGGGGGGTTGAGACGCCATATTGCAAGGTAGTCACTCGGGGAAGTGTCTGGTGTAACTGATATAATGGCGGCCATGAGCTCTCATGTGGAGTGTTGCTGGTGGCTGTGGCATCACAGAGTGCCATGTGGCTCTGATACAAAGTGACTGTCAAGTGACATCTTGGGTAAGTGATGGAGGCACTTGCCGGCCCCCCCCCAGCACTTACCATCAGATACGTTGCTCACTTGACAGGTCATAGCGTTGTTGACTGATCCCAAGCAGTTGCCAGACCTAAATATCCAGTCATTCCCCTTACTAACAGAGGCATTTGTTCACTCTTAGAGTGGCCTGTCAAGTTGGCCAGAGTGAGGTGTCAAGCAGCAGACTAAAGAAGTGAGGGGAGAGTGAGCGCTGGTCATTAGGGCTACCAGGAGAGTGTTTCTGTAGTGTGCAAGTGGAATGATACTCACAGCTTCGTCTGTGTCCTCTTTGACACCTGTTGGGCCACCTCCAGACCTCTGGAGTCCTCACAGGGCATGTTTGACCTGTTCACGATACACCGTTGTTGACGGTACAGTTGACAAGTAACTGTTTTTGTCCTTGTCTGATGTACTCTCTGTACTCTTGTAATATACTCAACTGTCCTTTTAAGGATTTAGGTTCTGGCTGTTTCAATGTTGTTGATATTTTATAAATTATTATTATAAATACGTGTGTGTGTGTGTCTGTGTGTGTGTGTGTCTGTGTGTGTGTGTGTCTGTGTGTGTGTGTGTCTGTGTGTGTGTGTGTCTGTGTGTGTGTGTGTCTGTGTGTGTGTGTGTCTGTGTGTGTGTGTGTCTGTGTGTGTGTGTGTCTGTGTGTGTGTGTCTGTGTGTGTGTGTCTGTGTGTGTGTGTCTGTGTGTGTGTGTCTGTGTGTGCTCCTCCTCCACCGTTACACTGTCGGTAACGCAGCAGTGACTAACAGCCATTACTGGTGACAATAGTACACACATTAATAAACCGTAAATTACAGCGAAGTTGGATAAGTACACTCAAGCGCTCTCTTTGTTACCCTCTCACGGACACCCGCACTCCACAACCCCTTCTCTGGCCCCCCCCCCTCTCCCTCCGCCTCTCCCTCCCTCTTGTCCACCCACCCCCTCTCTCTCTCTCTCTCTCTCTCTCTCCATTCACTCCCCTTGCCCTCCCTCCCTTCTCTATATTGGCCCCTCTCCCATCCTCCATATCCCTCTTCACCTTTACCTGATCTGAATCCTCGTCATCTCGCCTTTCCTCTCTCATCCCCTCCTGCACTTACCCCATTCCTTCCTGCTTGTCATTTTCATCCCCTTGTTTCCTTTCCTCTTAGACTCCCTTCTGTCTCCCCCCACCTAATATTTCCCCCTCCTCTCCCTTCACCCCTCCTCTCCCTTCACCCCCTCCCCTCACCCCCCCTCCTCTCTCACCCCCCTCCTCTCACCCCCCTCCTCTCTCACCCCCCTCCTCTCTCACCTTCCTCCTCTCTCACCCTCCTCTCCCACCTGGAGTTAATCCAGAATTATTATCATATAACTCCAACGTTTTAGTGATCCTAAAGCCGAGCCATTAAGCCATTACCAGAGTTTTTTAGTTTTTACTGAAGGGGAAAACCAGTCCAAATTGCCTCGAGGGGAACATTGTATTTTTTTAACAGTAATAATAATAATAATAATAATAATAATAATAATAATAAAAATGGGTGTGGTGTAAAGGGTCAGAAATAGTCAAGTGGGAATGGGCGAGATATAATTGTAAGACATGTGTGAGTATAACTTTATATGGGAGAATAGTAGTGAACTTTGTGTGTGATGGAGGCTGAGGTGTGTGTGTTGCTGGAGGCTGAGGTGTGTGTGTTGCTGGAGGCTGAGGTGTGTGTGTTGCTGGAGGCTGAGGTGTGTGTGTTGCTGGAGGCTGAGGTGTGTGTGTTGCTGGAGGCTGAGGTGTGTGTGTTGCTGGAGGCTGAGGTGTGTGTGTTGCTGGAGGCTGAGGTGTGTGTGTTGCTGGAGGCTGAGGTGTGTGTGTTGCTGGAGGCTGAGGTGTGTGTGTTGCTGGAGGCTGAGGTGTGTGTGTTGCTGGAGGCTGAGGTGTGTGTGTTGCTGGAGGCTGAGGTGTGTGTGTTGCTGGAGGCTGAGGTGTGTGTGTTGCTGGAGGCTGAGGTGTGTGTGTTGCTGGAGGCTGAGGTGTGTGTGTTGCTGGAGGCTGAGGTGTGTGTGTTGCTGGAGGCTGAGGTGTGTGTGTTGCTGGAGGCTGAGGTGTGTGTGTTGCTGGAGGCTGAGGTGTGTGTGTTGCTGGAGGCTGAGGTGTGTGTGTTGCTGGAGGCTGAGGTGTGTGTGTTGCTGGAGGCTGAGGTGTGTGTGTTGCTGGAGGCTGAGGTGTGTGTGTTGCTGGAGGCTGAGGTGTGTGTGTTGCTGGAGGCTGAGGTGTGTGTGTTGCTGGAGGCTGAGGTGTGTGTGTTGCTGGAGGCTGAGGTGTGTGTGTTGCTGGAGGCTGAGGTGTGTGTGTTGCTGGAGGCTGAGGTGTGTGTGTGGCTGGAGGCTGAGGTAACTGTGGCTGGAGGCTGAGGTAACTGTGGCTGGAGGCTGAGGTAACTGTGGCTGGAGGCTGAGGTAACTGTGGCTGGAGGCTGAGGTAACTGTGGCTGGAGGCTGAGGTAACTGTGGCTGGAGGCTGAGGTAACTGTGGCTGGAGGCTGAGGTAACTGTGGCTGGAGGCTGAGGTAACTGTGGCTGGAGGCTGAGGTAACTGTGGCTGGAGGCTGAGGTAACTGTGGCTGGAGGCTGAGGTAACTGTGGCTGGAGGCTGAGGTAACTGTGGCTGGAGGCTGAGGTAACTGTGGCTGGAGGCTGAGGTAACTGTGGCTGGAGGCTGAGGTAACTGTGGCTGGAGGCTGAGGTAACTGTGGCTGGAGGCTGAGGTAACTGTGGCTGGAGGCTGAGGTAACTGTGGCTGGAGGCTGAGGTAACTGTGGCTGGAGGCTGAGGTAACTGTGGCTGGGAGGCTGAGGTAACTGTGGCTGGGAGGCTGAGGTGTGTGTGGCTGGAGGCTGAGGTGTGTGTGGCTGGAGGCTGAGGTGTGTGTGGCTGGAGGCTGAGGTGTGTGTGGCTGGAGGCTGAGGTGTGTGTGGCTGGAGGCTGAGGTGTGTGTGGCTGGAGGCTGAGG
Source organism: Procambarus clarkii (assembly GCF_020424385.1). NCBI lineage: Eukaryota > Metazoa > Arthropoda > Malacostraca > Decapoda > Cambaridae > Procambarus > Procambarus clarkii. Next base: position 38,932 of record NW_025572622.1, read on the forward strand.
TGTGTGTGGCTGGAGGCTGAGGTGTGTGTGGCTGGAGGCTGAGGTGTGTGTGGCTGGAGGCTGAGGTGTGTGTGGCTGGAGGCTGAGGTGTGTGTGGCTGGAGGCTGAGGTGTGTGTGGCTGGAGGCTGAGGTGTGTGTGGCTGGAGGCTGAGGTAACTGTGGCTGGAGGCTGAGGTGTGTGGCTGGAGGCTGAGGTGTGTGGCTGGAGGCTGAGGTAACTGTGGCTGGAGGCTGAGGTAACTGTGGCTGGAGGCTGAGGTAACTGTGGCTGGAGGCTGAGGTAACTGTGGCTGGAGGCTGAGGTAACTGTGGCTGGAGGCTGAGGTAACTGTGGCTGGAGGCTGAGGTAACTGTGGCTGGAGGCTGAGGTAACTGTGGCTGGAGGCTGAGGTAACTGTGGCTGGAGGCTGAGGTAACTGTGGCTGGAGGCTGAGGTAACTGTGGCTGGAGGCTGAGGTAACTGTGGCTGGAGGCTGAGGTAACTGTGGCTGGAGGCTGAGGTAACTGTGGCTGGAGGCTGAGGTAACCGTGGCTGGAGGCTGAGGTAACTGTGGCTGGAGGCTGAGGTAACTGTGGCTGGAGGCTGAGGTAACTGTAGCTGGAGGCTGAGGTAACTGTGGCTGGAGGCTGAGGTAACTGTGGCAGAAGGTTTACCTGGATCTCACCTGCAGAGAGTCTCGAGAGTTCTTCTACTCCCCGAGCGACTTTTGATAACTTGGTCCAACAGGCTGTTGCTTGGAGCGGCCCGCAGGCCCGCATATCCACTACAGCCTGGTTGTTCGGGCACTTCTTGCAAGAACTTATCTAGTTGGTTCTTGAAGAAGTCCACCTTTGTTCCGGGAATATTTCTAATGCTTGCAGGAAGAGCAATGAACAGCTGTGGACCTCTCATGTTCAGACAGTGTTCACTGATTGTGCCTATGGCACCTCTTCTCCTCACTAGTTCTCTTTTAAATTTCCTTCCGTATTTTACGCTCCAGTATGATGTTATTCTACTGTGCAAATTTGGGATCTGGCCTTCCAGTATCTTAAATGTATATATTATTTGATACCTCTCTCGTCTCCTTTCTAGAGAATACATTTTGAGAGCTTTGAGACGATCCCAATAATTTAGGTGCTCTATCGTGTCTATGCGTGCCGTATATGTTCTCTGTATTCCCTCTAGTTCAGATATCCCTCCTGCTCTGAAAGGGGGAGTGAGAGCATCTTTCTGTGAGCCATTAGCGCACAAAATATTGTCTGTTTCTCCCTCCCTTTTTCCCCTCCTCCATCCATCCCCTCCTCCATCTTTCCCCTCTCCCCCCCTCCTCCTCTCACCAATAATATTAAATCTTGTCAAGGAAATGTTGCTTATTTTCAGTTATACTTATTTATTAAAAGTATAACAGAGATTGAAATAAATGGGAACTTTTAGAACGCCTGTTAAAAAAGTTATTAATATTAATATTTTAAACAAGGAAATTGATAAATGACAAATTATGAATAATATTTTACCTTATATGCAATAAGTAATGTTAGCCGGAAGTGTCAAGCTTCAGTTTATATTATAAAGCTTAACAAAAGGGGCAGATAGCAACATATGGCTGTTTACCCTGAGACTTTTGTTGTCACACCAGCACTGACAGGTGTTATACCAGGTGTTATGTTGCTACACCAGCACTGACAGGTGTTATACCAGGTGTTATGTTGCTACACCAGCACTGACAGGTGTTATACCAGGTGTTATGTTGCTACACCAGCACTGACAGGTGTTATACCAGGTGTCTTGTTGCTACACCAACACTGACAGGTGTTAAACCAGGTGTCTTGTTGCTACACCAACACTGACAGGTGTTATACCAGGTGTCATGTTGCTACACCAACACTGACAGGTGTTATACCAGGTGTCATGTTGCTACACCAGCACTGACAGGTGTTATACCAGGTGTCATGTTGCTACACCAGCACTGACAGGTGTTATACCAGGTGTCATGTTGCTACACCAGCACTGACAGGTGTTATACCAGGTGTCTTGTTGCTACACCAGCACTGACAGGTGTTATACCAGGTGTCTTGTTGCTACACCAGCACTGACAGGTGTTATACCAGGTGTCTTGTTGCTACACCAGCACTGACAGGTGTTACACCAGGCGGGGAGCTGTGAGAGGCGCCTGCACCACTACCTTCCTCAGCGTGTCTTCTATAACTAGACTGGACAAAGTTCATAACTAAACAATGTCTCGCATTAACATGTCGGTGAAAATATTCACTATCCTGCCCTACCTTGAGGTTACCTTGAGGTGCTTCCGGGGCTTAGCGTCCCCGCGGCCCGGTCGTCGACCAAGCCTCCTGGTTGCTGGACTGATCAACCAGGCTGTTGGACGCGGCTGCTCCTTGTCACATTTTCAAACAATGTTTCAGGAATGGAATTCGAGTTTCAAGATCTCATTTTCTGCGGTAATCCCGTCAATAACCAAATTTTAGCCTCCAGACTGAGCGGCTTCGTTAATTAATCAGTTGTTTCAAGATTCGATTCAATCCACAAATCATTTCCAAATTCGGTCTGTTTGATGGCTCTTTGTATCCACGCTGCGACCTGTTTCAATGCACAATGTTTCCTCGCCACGACCCGGTACAGACACCAGTATTTCCACCCCACCACCACCTCTTTCAACCCACGTTTGTGTCACTTGGTCGAGCTTCTCATCGTCACTTTGCACGAGAAAGTGTTCAACTAAATATAAGTTTGCATCATCCTTTGCCACCAGTTGCTACTAGTTGCATCCTCTGAGTTTAGTCTCCTCTGGTTTGCTTCTTCATAGGGGGTGTAGGCTACTGTTGTTTGCAGCCTGTTACACCTTACACTTGTTTACACCCTCCGATTACTACCCCCCCCTCCCTATAACCACATCAATGAGGCACTCTTCAGCACCGTCTCAGTAAGTACACAAACATGTGTTTGTGTACCCTGGCCTCGTTGTTTGTACCCCTCGGGAGCAATATTTTACAAGTCTCAAAGTGGCCCAACCAGGCCTTTATAATACTTTCGTTATCACAAACACAAGAAGCGGGAAAATAACCCTTCGTTGACTTTGAGCCGCGACAAAGTTGTTCATCTGAGGCACAGTGTTTACTGGCGTTCAAGTCTGTCAAACTGTGTTGGGTGGGACGCTGCCTCCTGCGGCTGCCTGCGGTGGTTCCCGCCAAACACACACCGAAACTACGACGTTGGTATAACGTTCGAACAAGTTTTAACACCTAACCAGTTATAACAACCAATATAGCAAGTTGTAACAACGTTCTAATACGTCATAAACACGTTAAGCCAAGATGTAACAACTTTATTACAAGTTGTAACAAGCGGAAAATAGAGAGTTTCGGTTTGTGTTTCCAGGGTAACTACCACCTGGGGGAACGGGGGGGGGGTGGTGACGAGCCGCTCCACACCTATGGAATGTAAGAAAAGAACTAATCCACAAGGGCCGTGACGAGGATTCGAACCTACGTCCGAGAGCATCCCAGACGCTGCCTTAATCGACCGAGTTACAACATGGTCAAAAGAGTTAAACTCGGCACGGCCCTTGTGGATTTGTTCATTTGATGCATCACGCTATTGTTATTTCTGTGTGTAATGTAAGAAAAGCTTTTGACGTTTTGGTCCGTCCTGTGATGGGCGAGAGCAGAAGAAGCGACAGTCGGTGAGGTGTGAGTGGAGAAGTGAACGATGACAACGGAGCTCAAGCCGGTTGTGTTCTGTATGAGAGCCGGTTTGGCAAGACAGCTTGACAAACCGTCAAGCCGTCTTGACGGTTTGACAAAATATTTGTATTATGTTGGTTAACACATTTCAAGAGGTGCGATTTTACTTGGATTTGACAACCTGTCCTCAGGCCAGGCTCGTTATACACCCCGTCCTCGACTCAAGTCCATTCAACCCGTTCTCATACTAGGCTGTATAAAGCGGCGGCCGACCTCCCCAGACGCATTCATCAATTTTAACATTCTGTATTAAAAATTGGTTTGTTCTCATATATAAATTAATATTCTTATACATAAAAACTGTATGTATAGTTTGGCGTAGGTAAGGTGTTTAGGTTCTGTTGGTAATTATTTGTATTTATGGTACGTGGGTGAAGCATTTACAGCGTTGTGGTTCGAACAAAATTCGTCAGTGAAGCACTTGTTCCGGAAGTGTTCGAACGTCATCAGGTATGAGTCGTGTGTAAACCGTTTTCATTCATAAACAGCGGGTTTGGCGGGTGCATGGAATCACTTTTGGGTCTTTGGAGGACGGGCTGCCTCAGTGTGTGGTAATTACCAGAGGCTCCCACACACGCTCCGATCCCTCCAGACGGCTCCACGCCTCCTTGTTTGGGTTGGCGCAGCAAACAGTACTTGCGCATCTGTGTGTGTATTTAGCAAGTTTTTTTTTTATATATTTACATGCAAAGCATGCTAAGAAATACAATACAACAAGGTCATCGAGAACGAAACATAACACCGGCCTGAAGGGCGCACAATAATTACAACACATAGCATAACACACCACAGGTGCCATTCACACACCAAACACACAGCAATCACACAGACTACTTACTCAAAATGCTCATACTTATCCGGCCACTCCGCCGCCACGCCGGAGGCCAAGACGAGAGGGAGGGGGCTTCATCCCGCAGGGCCGGGCAACGGGCAGCACACTGGGAGCCTCCTCGGCTGCCTCACAGGGCCCCGCGTCAACCACCGGACGTTGCACCTGCAGGGACCGCCCACGCCGGGCATCCTTCTTCAGCACCAGCACGAGGCCGCGGCCCGCACCAGCACCCTCACCACCCACGTCCATAGCAGCGACCACCCCTCCACTGCGGAGAACCTTCTGCAGAAGAAAGAACATGAGGTAAATCACATGAACAAACATTGTCATCAGCAGGCACATGGACGTCAGCAACCACCAGCGAGGTAGAGCGGGAAGCACCCGGAACAACCACAACATTGCCCGAAGACCCACCGGCGTTGAAATCCTCCACATCAGCCCAAGCAGTAGAAGAACGCCGGGAACGCTTGGGCTCCGGCCGCCCATCTTCAGAGCCGGAGTTGGACCAAGAACCACGGGCTTCACAAGCCGTGCAAACCGATGCCCGTCGCAGAACGGCAGCCTCAACCACAGGGGGAACCGGGCCGCATACATCAGGACGCTCCGCAGCCCCCCCCAGGCACGGGGTTGCCGGCATAGTATACCCGGACGTAGTACCCCAGAAGCCGGACTGAAGAAGGAATGTCAGACCTCAGGCGCATCCCAAGAGTACTAATGTTCGTACGCATACCCATATACCTCCCCGAGGACAGTGTGTTCACCCCGCACACTGACGACAGCGCCAAACTGCTGGAAGTAACGCCGGAGTAGGTCCTCGGGGAAACTCCAAGGGCGCCCCATGCACACTCACATATGTCAGGGCACCACTACGGTCCGTAATGGTCACAGAGGCGGCACCATCCGGCAGTGACAAGGAACGCCCCTCGTAACGGCGGAGGAACTCACGGTACACCTCCTCCCCCACTAATTTGACAATAACCCGGTGAGCAGTTATCAGCTCAACTCCGTAGACGTCATCCACCGGGACACGGAGCACGTCACACATGACAAGCTCAACTACAGGATAACCAACACGGCCTGTAAACTCCAGGCCCACAGAGTTCACTCTCACAACAGGGGAAAGAAGGCCTCCCATCGCAAGGTGCGACGTCAACACCAGCCAAGCGGCAACTGCAGGGAGGGTGGGGACGCCCACACCCCCAGCCGCTCAGCGAACAACCACCAACTACCGGAGGTGTTAACTCCCCATGTATTTAGCAAGTAGTGTGTAAGGAGAGAGAGGTCTAGCTCCAAAGCCCCGCCTTATAGGTACCCTGCCTGGTTAATTTATATCGCTCAGCATTCAGGGACTTGTACTTAATCTTGACACTGTGAAAAGTGGTTGTTTCTCTGCCTCTCTGATACCTGCAAGAGTTGCCACTCCTGAAGGGTAGTGTTGAGGTCCTCTTAACCCCTCGTGGGTAGTGGCAATGTTTATCATATATATGTAAACCTCTTGGGCACACCATTGAAGAGCAATGTTTACAACTGTGCCCGTGACACCAACATGCTCTACACTTTATTTTTTGTTTAGTTTTGCCTGAGACAAATCAGTTTAGGAGGGTGGCGCGGTGCGGGTGGTGCAGAGGTGGCCACCAGGGCTACCAGGGGCCACCAGGGCCATCACGACCACCAGGACCACCAGGGGCCACCAGGGGCCATCACGACCACCAGGGCCACCAGGGGCCACCAGGGCCATCACTACCACCAGGGCCACCAGGGGCCACCAGGGGCCATCACGACCACCAGGGCCACCACGACCACCAGGGCCATCACGACCACCAGGGCCACCACGACCACCAGGGCCATCACGACCACCAGGGCCACCACGACTACCAGGGCCATCACGACCACCAGGGCCACCACGACTACCAGGGCCATCACGACCACCAGGGCCACTACGCCCACCAGGGCCATCACGACCACCAGGGGCCACCACGACCACCAGGGCCATCACGACCACCAGGGCCACCACGACCACCAGGGCCATCACGACCACCAGGGCCATCACGACCGCTAGCGGCCGCCAGGGCCATCAGGACCACCAGGGGCCATCACGACCACCAGGGACCACCAGGACCACCAGGGCCATCACGACCACCAGGGACCACCAGGACCACCAGGGCCACCACGACTACCAGGGCCACCAGGGCCACCAGGGGCCACCACGACCACCAGGGGCCACCACGGGCCACCACGACCACCAGGGCCACCACGACCACCAGGGCCACCAGGGGCCACCAGGGGCCACCACGACCACCAGGGGCCACCACGGGCCACCACGACCACCAGGGCCACCACGACCACCAGGGCTACCAGGGGCCACCAGGGCCATCACTACCACCAGGGCCACCACGACTACCAGGGCCATCACGACCACCAGGGCCACCACGACTACCAGGGCCATCACGACCACCAGGGCCACCACGACTACCAGGGCCATCACGACCACCAGGGCCACCACGACTACCAGGGCCATCACGACCACCAGGCCCACCACGACCACCTGGGCCATCACGACCACCAGGGGCCACCAGGACCACCAGGGCCATCACGACCACCAGGGCCACCACGACCACCAGGGCCATCACGACCACCAGGGCCATCACGACCGCTAGCGGCCGCCAGGGCCATCAGGACCACCAGGGGCCATCACGACCACCAGGGAGCACCAGGACCACCAGGGCCATCACGACCACCAGGGACCACCAGGACCACCAGGGCCACCACGACCACCAGGGGCCACCACGACCACCAGGGGCCACCACGGGCCACCACGACCACCAGGGCCACCACGACCACCAGGGCCACCACGACCACCAGGGCCACCAAGGGCCACCACGACCACCAGGGCCACCACGACCACCAGGGGCCACCACGACCACCAGGGCCACCAGGGGCCACCAGGGCCACCACGACCACCAGGGGCCACCAGGGCCACCACGACCACCAGGGCCACCACGACCATCAGGGCCATCACGACCACCCGGGGCACCACGACCACCAGGGCCACCACGACCACCAGGGGCCACCACGACCACCAGGGGCCACCACGACCACCAGGGCCATCACGACCACCAGGGGCCACCACGACCACCAGGGGCCACCACGACCACCAGGGGCCACCACGACCACCAGGGCCACCACGACCACCAGGGGCCACCAGGGGCCACCAGGGCCACCACGACCACCAGGGCCACCACGACCACCAGGGCCACCAGGGCCACCACGACCACCAGGGCCACCAGGGGCCACCAGGACCACCACGACCACCAGGGCCACCACGACCACCAGGGCCACCACGACCACCAGGGCCACCAGGGCCACCACGACTACCAGGGGCCACCAGGACCACCAGGGGCCACCAAGGCCACCACGACCACCAGGGCCACCAGGGGCCACCAGGACCACCAGGGGCCACCAGGACCACCAGAGCATAGGACATGGAGAGTCCTAAAGTGATCTGTTACCTTACAATGGACATAAGTAATTTGCATTAAGCATGTGAAACTTGTGTGGGAGAAAACTGTTTCAGAAAGATTTCTCCCAGTAATATGGTGCCTCCCACGCCACACCCTGCCTCCCGCGCCACACCCTGCCTCCCGCGCCACACCCTGCCTCCCGCGCCACACCCTGCCTCCCGCGCCACACCCTGCCTCCCGCGCCACACCCTGCCTCCCACGCCACACCCTGCCTCCCACGCCACACCCTGCCTCCCACGCCACACCCTGTCTCCCACGCCACACCCTGCCTCCCACGCCACACCCTGCCTCCCGCGCCACACCCTGCCTCCCACGCCACACCCTGCCTCCCACGCCACACCCTGCCTCCCACGCCACACCCTGCCTCCCACGCCACACCCTGCCTCCCACGCCACACCCTGCCTCCCGCGCCACACCCTGCCTCCCACGCCACACCCTGCCTCCCGCGCCACACCCTGCCTCCCACGCCACACCCTGCCTCCCGCGCCACACCCTGCCTCCCACGCCACACCCTGCCTCCCACGCCAGACCCTGCCTCCCGCGCCACACCCTGCCTCCCGCGCCACACCCTGCCTCCCACGCCACACCCTGCCTCCCACGCCACACCCTGCCTCCCGCGCCACACCCTGCCTCCCACGCCACACCCTGCCAGCCACGCCACACCCTGCCGTATCTGCTGCTTGTGAAATAAACGCGACTACTATTAGTGTGCATCACTTTTCGAGTGGCGGTTCACGCCCCGCGTGCAGGCGCTGACTAGCACGTGCGTGCGCGTGCGTGTGTGATATTTGGATGGTATCGCGTGTGTAACGGTTCGCGTGCTTTGAGAGAGATGAAGAGAGGTTGGAGCAAGGGTGTAGTCTTTGACCCTAAGTCTGGGAAGCTCCGTGCAATTCCACCCATATTTTAATTGCAAGAAACCATTACAGCAACTTGCCCCTCCATTAATGGTGGGGGGGGGGGGTCTTCCGCCCCCTACCATAACTCCCCCTCCCGAACCCTCCCCCCCCCCCTTACACACCCTCCCCCACCCTCCTTCCTGAGACTAAATTACCACAGCAGTGAGAGATGAAGGTGTGGGCTGTGTTGACGTGCTGTGGGTGTTAACGTGAGTCAGGTGTTGCCTTTGGCCAGGCGTTGGACAAGGAGATCTACACTCACCATCCTGTGAGGTGTGTGTAGGTACTGTGTGGTCTCAACCCGTTCTCGCAAATTTAATAAGTCAATATTGACTTATTAAATATGTGCATAGGTGACATACTTAACATAATAGATACCCTTAAAAAGATTCATAGAAAACACCGACCTTACCTAACCTTGTTAGTATCTTAAGATAAGCATCTTATTGCTTCGTAATTACAATTATTACTTAACGGTGTATTGGTTAGGGCCTCTTAGTTCTTAGACCAGTCTAGTGGCATACCTCTGAACTTTTTCCAGTTTCGTCTTGTGCTTGACTAGATACGGGCTCCATGCTGGGGCCGCATACTCCAGGATTACCTTTATCTATGTGGGTGGCAAGGTTCTGAATGATTCCTTACACAGGTTTCTGAAAGCTGTTCTGATGTTAGCCAGCCTCGCATAGGCCGCTGATGTTATTCTTTTGATGTGGGCTTCAGGAGACAGGTTTGGCGTGATATCAACTCCTAGATCTTTCTCTCTGTCTCAACACTCTTTAGACTCTGCAGAGTGTATATCCCAATATGCTTTTTCCATAAAAACTTTGTATGTAATGCTCATGTCTCCATTGTTTCTTCCAATGATGTTAAGCTGTTTTTAGTCTTCTCATAAATCAGTCCTCTCTGCTCTAGGTAAGTCTGGTGGCATAAGACCAACTTTCTCCAGATCGATTTGTGTATAACGAAACAAGGCATCTATGCTGCTGCTGCATATTCAGGAATTTGTCTAACGTATGTCGCTAACAAGATTTTGCATACCAGCTGCTGGTATTGGTTTGAGACGGGCGTCCTGTGACAGGTTTGAGATGGGCGTCTTGGGACAGGTTTGAGACGGGCGTCCTGTGACAGGTTTGAGACGGGCGTCTTGGGACAGGTTTCAGACGGGCGTCCCGTGACAGGTTTAAGACGGGCGTCCTGTGACAGGTTTAAGACGGGCGTCCTGTGACAGGTTTAAGACGGGCGTCCCGTGACAGGTTTAAGACGGGCGTCCCGTGACAGGTTTAAGACGGGCGTCCCGTGACAGGTTTGAGACGGGCGTCCCGTGACAGGTTTGAGACGGGCGTCCCGTGACAGGTTTGAGACGGGCGTCCTGTGACAAGTTTAAGACGGGCGTCCTGTGATAGGTTTGAGACGGGCGTCCCGTGACAGGTTTGAGACGAGCGTCCTGTGACAAGTTTAAGACGGGCGTCCTGTGACAGGTTTAAGACGGACGTCCCTGATCACCCTGTATTATATTTTTGCATTGACATATTTTTCCTGAAGGATTGAATTCCAGCTCCAGGGCCCCGCCTCATCATAGAAACACCTTCATATTTTTCCATAAACAAAGGAGGATAAACATTGTGTTGCAGTACAAGACATTATAATTACCACAATAATGTAATTATATATTATAACTGTGTTGACGGGCATGTGGACGTGTTGAGTCATTAGTGTGTCGGTCTAACACCCCCCCCTCCTCCTCCCCCCCCACAGAGCGGGAGGTTCGGGGCCTACGGGGTGATGCAGGGCATCCCTCTGGTGGCGTCGCCGCCCGTGCACTCGGAGGCGCCGCCCACGCCCATCGACGTCACCGCCTACCAGCCGCCCTGGAAGTCCCTGACGGAGTTCGCTCTCACCCACGACCTGGAGCGGCTCGACCCCTCCCACCCTCAGTACCAACACATGCTGCAACAGGTGAGTCCCTGGAGGGGATGGGGGAGGGGAGGGGAAGGGAAGGGAGGGAGGGGAAGGGAAGGGAGGGGAAGGGAAGGGAAGGGAGGGGAAGGGAAGGGAAGGGAGGGGAAGGGAAGGGAAGGGAAGGGAAGGGAAGGGAAGGGAAGGGAAGGGAGGGAAGGGACGAGGAACAGGGAAGGGGGGAAATAGGGCCGGTAGTGTGGGACAGGGAATTAGTTCCCTCCACTAACGTCACGTTTTCTACCTTACGGTAACCAACGTTACAAATGTAACCTACTATGAAGACTAACTGCTCACCAACATTTACGTTTTCTATGTATCGGACAATATAGGTTTGTAGGGTTGCTTGGGTTGGTCCGTCTGGGGATAGGTTAGGAGGAAGGGTTGTCGACGCTATGGCACATCAAGCACATCGGTGGGGTTGAGACAGTAATAGTACAACCCGCTTCTTGCGTGGTCGGTGTTCGATCCCCGATGGTCCAAGTTGTTGGGAACCATTTCTAAACTCGGGTCATCTTAGCCCTTAACTGTTCCTGACATGGGCTGTGTTACACTACTGTCCTTGTACTTTATCCTGGTAATTACCTTCCTCTCCGACTGGTTGGTAGTGGGGGTTGTGGTAGCCACACTGTGGGTTGTGGTGGTTGTGGTGGTTGTGGTAGCCACACTGTGGGTAGTGGTGGTTGTGGTAGCTACACTGTGGGCTGTGGTGGTTGTGGTAGCCACACTGTGGGCTGTGGTGGTTGTGGTAGCCACACTGTGGGTTGTGGTGGTTGTGGTAGCCACACTGTGGGCTGTGGTGGTTGTGGTAGCCACACTGTGGGTTGTGGTGGTTGTGGTAGCCACACTGTGGGCTGTGGTGGTTGTTGTAGCCACACTGTGGGTTGTGGTGGTTGTGGTAGCCACACTGTGGGTTGTGGTGGTTGTGGTAGCCACACTGTGGGTTGTGGTGGTTGTGGTAGCCACACTGGGTTGTGGTGGTTGTGGTGGTTGTGGTAGCCACACTGTGGGCTGTGGTGGTTGTGGTAGCCACACTGTGGGTTGTGGTGGTTGTGGTAGCCACACTGTGGGCTGTGGTGGTTGTTGTAGCCACACTGTGGGTTGTGGTGGTTGTGGTAGCCACACTGTGGGTTGTGGTGGTTGTGGTAGCCACACTGTGGGTTGTGGTGGTTGTGGTAGCTACACTGTGGGCTGTGGTGGTTGTGGTAGCCACACTGTGGGCTGTGGTGGTTGTGGTAGCCACACTGTGGGTTGTGGTGGTTGTGGTAGCCACACTGTGGGTTGTGGTGGTTGTGGTAGCCACACTGTGGGTTGTGGTGGTTGTGGTAGCCACACTGTGGGTTGTGGTGGTTGTGGTGGTTGTGGTAGCCACACTGTGGGTTGTGGTGGTTGTGGTAGCCACACTGTGGGTTGTGGTGGTTGTGGTAGCCACACTGTGGGCTGTGGTGGTTGTTGTAGCCACACTGTGGGTTGTGGTGGTTGTGGTAGCCACACTGTGGGTTGTGGTGGTTGTGGTAGCCACACTGTGGGTTGTGGTGGTTGTGGTAGCCACACTGTGGGTTGTGGTGGTTGTGGTGGTTGTGGTAGCCACACTGTGGGCTGTGGTGGTTGTGGTAGCCACACTGTGGGTTGTGGTGGTTGTGGTAGCCACACTGTGGGCTGTGGGGGTTGTGGTAGCCACACTGTGGGTTGTGGTGGTTGTGGTAGCCACACTGTGGGCTGTGGTGGTTGTGGTAGCCACACTGTGGGCTGTGGTGGTTGTGGTAGCCACACTGTGGGTTGTGGTGGTTGTGGTAGCCACACTGTGGGTTGTGGTGGTTGTGGTTGAGATTTTGTGGACTTTCTTCATATATCTACTACACATTATTCTAGAGTCTCCCCTCACCCCGTACCTTCAACAACCTTGCCTCACTTGCCTCCCCTCACCCCTCACCCCTCACCCCTCACTCCTCACCCTTCTCACCCCTCACCCCTCACCACCAGTGACACAGGTCCACGGCGTCGTTGGGTCCTTAGCAGGTCAGTTCACGACGGTCAAACAACGGGAGGGAACCACTGAAAAAGCCACTCCCCTATTTACTCCCCTCTCCTCCTCCTATTGTCTTCCCTCGTGTGGATAGTCCCTGGCGACCACTCAAGAGGGACTGGGGCGGCCGGGGGGGGGGGGGGGATGGGACGAGGCCTTCCTAACTCTTTCATTCATTACTACAATGTTATACCTTTCTCTCTCCTTCTCTCTCCTTCTCTCTCTCTCCTTCTCTCTCTCTCTTTCTCTCTCCTTCTCTCTCTCTCTCTCTCTCTCTCTGTTTCTCTTTCTATATAGGCCGGGCGTGCGAAATGTTGTGTGAGAGCTAAAGTCATCATGGGGCTGTGTGTGTGTGTGTGTGTGTGTGTGTGTGTGTGTGTGTGTGTGTGTGTGTGTGTGTGTGTGTGAGAGAGAGAGAGAGAGAGAGAGAGAGAGAGAGAGAGAGAGAGAGAGAGAGAGAGAGAGAGAGAGAGAGAGAGAGAGAGAGGAATACGTAGTGAATATAACAAATATATAACTTAGATATAATAATAATAAAATATAATAGAATACAATAGAAAATACTCGATAATAATTATAGATATTATCTATAATAGATAATAATATAATATAATATATAATAGAATATAATAGATAAATAATAGAATAGAAAAAAACGCCCACTACGCTTGATTAATACTTAATATAATTCAGGATAAATAGATAAGTACCCTATTTATCCTTAGCTTCTCTCCTTCATGTGTACCCAAGCTATAGCCTTTGTTTACACCTGACCCCATTGTGGAATCCATTTCAATATAAAAAATATTTGTCGGAAGTCAGTAAATTGGACGACCGAGGGATGGGAAGGCGGGGTCCAAGAGCTAACAGCTCGATTCAGCAATCACGAGATAGTAAATACTATTGTGTAGTGATAGTCACTCGTTAATCAGGCGTTGGAGGAGCTGTTGAAGTGGAAGCGTTTGGGCCAACCTGGCGCGAAATCACTCCATAAATCGGTGTTTTTTGGATGACAGGAGCGTCGGAGCTGCTGTTTGTGTGGTGGTGTGGTTCTGTGGTGGTGATGTGTTGGTCCGTGTGTGTGGTGGCGTGGTTGTGTGGTGGTGATGTGTTGGTCCGTGTGTGGTGGTGATGTGTTGGTCCGTGTGTGTGGTTGTGTGGTGGTGATGTGTTGGTCCGTGTGTGGTGGTGATGTGTTGGTCCGTGTGTGTGGTTGTGTGGTGGTGATGTGTTGGTCCGTGTGTGGTGGTGATGTGTTGGTCCGTGTGTGGTGGTGTGGTTGTGTGGTGGTGATGTGTTGGTCCGTGTGTGGTGGTGTGGTTGTGTGGTGGTGATGTGTTGGTCCGTGTGTGGTGGTGATGTGTTGGTCCGTGTGTGGTGGTGATGTGTTGGTCCGTGTGTGGTGGTGATGTGTTGGTCCGTGTGTGTGGTTGTGTGGTGGTGATGTGTTGGTCCGTGTGTGGTGGTGATGTGTTGGTCCGTGTGTGGTGGTGATGCGTTGGTCCGTGTGTGGTTGTGTGGTGGTGATGTGTTGGTCCGTGTGTGGTGGTGTGGTGGTGATGTGTTGGTCCGTGTGTGGTTGTGTGGTGGTGATGTGTTGGTCCGTGTGTGTGGTGGTGATGTGTTGGTCCGTGTGTGGTGGTGTGGTGGTGATGTGTTGGTCCGTGTGTGGTGGTGTGGTTGTGTGGTGGTGATGTGTTGGTCCGTGTGTGTGGTGGTGATGTGTTGGTCCGTGTGTGGTTGTGTGGTGGTGATGTGTTGGTCCGTGTGTGGTTGTGTGGTGGTGATGTGTTGGTCCGTGTGTGGTGGTGTGGTGGTGATGTGTTGGTCCGTGTGTGGTTGTGTGGTGGTGATGTGTTGGTCCGTGTGTGGTGGTGTGGTTGTGTGGTGGTGATGTGTTGGTCCGTGTGTGGTGGTGTGGTTGTGTGGTGGTGATGTGTTGGTCCGTGTGTGGTGGTGATGTGTTGGTCCGTGTGTGGTGGTGATGTGTTGGTCCGTGTGTGGTGGTGATGTGTTGGTCCGTGTGTGGTGGTGTGGTTGTGTGGTGGTGATGTGGTGGTCCGTGTGTGGTGGTGTGGTTGTGTGGTGGTGATGTGTTGGTCCGTGTGTGGTGGTGATGTGTTGGTCCGTGTGTGGTGGTGTGGTTGTGTGGTGGTGATGTGTTGGTCCGTGTGTGGTGGTGTGGTTGTGTGGTGGTGATGTGTTGGTCCGTGTGTGGTGGTGATGTGTTGGTCCGTGTGTGGTGGTGATGTGTTGGTCCGTGTGTGGTGGTGATGTGTTGGTCCGTGTGTGGTGGTGTGGTTGTGTGGTGGTGATGTGGTGGTCCGTGTGTGGTTGTGTGGTGGTGATGTGTTTTAGTTACCTGGCATTGTCTAGTGATCCATGGGGTTACACAGCTTATTGGTGGTCTCACTCTCTACAGCTGTCAAACCACTTGGGCTGGACGGCCTCGCTTCATGCAGGTCGGCGTTCAATCCCCGACCGTCCAAATGGTTAGGCACCATTCCATCCCTCCGTCCCGTCCCAAATCCTTATCCTGACCCCTTCCAAGTGCTACACAGTCGTAACGACTTGGCGCTTTCTCCTGGGTGGGACTGGGTGGTTATAGATAGGAGCTGCCTCGTATGGGCCAATAGGCCTTCTGCAGTTGCCTTTGTTCTTAGGTTCTTATGTTCCTCATACTTCACTCATTCATTCCTTCTGCGTCTCTAATCCCATCATTACTCTAAGTTGTTCCACCCACTGCACGGTTCCCAGGGGTACTCTTACAAGTACCCCTGGGAACTTGGTACCTACCGCTCACAGAATGGTCCAGGACGGACCGAAACGTCGTCGTCCCTTCAACTTCTAGTGTGTGGTCTGGTCAACACTCTTCCAAGTACTTTCGTTTCCTGTAGTCTGTTTTCCTGTTCGCTTGGTCATTACTATTACTTCAACCGTCGAGTATATACCCAATGGTCCCTGGCGCCTGCTGGTACCTCATGAGCCATTCCTCGATGCCCTACTCACTCTGGGCGAAGATTAAGCCAGGTATGCCAAGTGTCTCCTGAACGGATTATTGGCAGCTTTTGAATCAATATTTTGCCCCCAGTAGATAACCGATATATGAGGTTAAGAAGCAGGTAGTGTATTGTGTAGACTAATAAACAGCAGCTCCCATATGACTCTGTAATATCTCCATTGCTCAAACAATTGTGTATTAGCGATAAGACATATAGATAAGACATACAAGATTATACACTAATGTATAATGACTTACTATAAATATTTAACTCTTGAAATAGATCATTCTCTGTAACTAGCTGACATTGCAATTATAAGGTGTGAAGGATTGATAAAATTGTTAATGTAATAATCTCCGTTGAGGTCTGATAAAAACCTTTTGTGCCCTAAGGTAAGTGCCCTCTGTAATCCTTTTTGCGCTACCGCTCACAGGTTGAGTATGGGGTGCACAATAAACTAGCCGCCTCCGGTGGCAACAAATATCAAACTATACACTGTGTGATGATAAGCTTCACCCTGGAATTTCCACTAATTGTGTTCCCCACCAATATATTCCACCGTGTGGGGTGTCTACACTCACCACCTTGTAGAGCCAGTATCTACCTTTTGGGCAGAATTACTTTCACCCTGATGCCCCTGTTACCTAGCAGTAAATAGGTACCTGGGAGTCAGTCAGCTGTCACGGGCTGCTTCCTGGGGATGGAGGCCTGGTCGAGGACCGGGCCGCGGGGTCATTAAAGCCCCGAAATCATCTCAAGATAACCTCAAGATAATCTTTTTCTGTGGTTTAGGTCCCTCGTTAACAGTAGTTGTGTTTTGATTCTGTGAGCTGTTGTTGTTGCTGATCTGTGTTCCTATTGTCATGTTTTGCTCATGTCTTCGTGTTCCCGCTACGCCCTTCTCACATTTTCCCAGCCGGTGCGTGTGTGCGTGCATGCGTGTGTGCGTGCGTGCGTGCGTGTGTGCGTGCGTGCGTGTGTGCGTGCGTGCGTGCGTGTACTTCCAATGTTTTATCACTTCCTTTAGGTTTATTTTTGCTATAATTTAACAATGATTATTGGAAGCCGTGGTGGCAGTAATGGAAGTTGTAGTAGTAAAGTTAATGGTTGTAAATTAGCAACTACAGCACTAGTATTGCTAGTAACGAGAGCAGCAGTAGTCGTATAGTTACCTCCAGGGTGCCACTAGCACATCTAGCAGCAGCGTTAGTAAACTAGCAGCAGCAGCGTTAGTAAACTAGCAGCAGCAGCGTTAGTAAACTAGCAGCAGCAGCGTTAGTAAACCAGCAGCAGCATTAGTAAACCAGCAGCAGCGTTAGTAAACTAGCAGCAGCAGCGTTAGTAAACTAGCAGCAGCAGCGTTAGTAAACTAGCAGCAGCAGCATTAGTAAACCAGCAGCAGCATTAGTAAACCAGCAGCAGCGTTAGTAAACTAGCAGCAGCAGCGTTAGTAAACTAGCAGCAGCAGCGTTAGTAAACCAGCAGCAGCAGCATTAGTAAACCAGCAGCAGCATTAGTAAACCAGCAGCAGCAACATTAGTAAACCAGCAGCAGCATTAGTAAACCAGCAGCAGCAGCGTTAGTAAACCAGCAGCAGCATTAGTAAACCAGCAGCAGCAGCGTTAGTAAACCAGCAGCAGCAGCATTAGTAAACCAGCAGCAGCATTAGTAAACCAGCAGCAGCATTAGTAAACCAGCAGCAACATTAGTAAACCAGCAGCAACATTAGTAAACCAGCAGCAGCAACATTAGTAAACCAGCAGCAGCAACATTAGTAAACCAGCAGCAGCATTAGTAAACCAGCAGCAGCAACATTAGTAAACCAGCAGCAGCAACATTAGTAAACCAGCAGCAGCATTAGTAAACCAGCAGCAGCATTAGTAAACCAGCAGCAGCAACATTAGTAAACCAGCAGCAGCATTAGTAAACCAGCAGCAACATTAGTAAACCAGCAGCAACATTAGTAAACCAGCAGCAGCAACATTAGTAAACCAGCAGCAGCATTAGTAAACCAGCAGCAGCATTAGTAAACCAGCAGCAGCAACATTAGTAAACCAGCAGCAGCAACATTAGTAAACCAGCAGCAGCATTAGTAAACCAGCAGCAACATTAGTAAACCAGCAGCAACATTAGTAAACCAGCAGCAGCAACATTAGTAAACCAGCAGCAGCATTAGTAAACCAGCAGCAGCATTAGTAAACCAGCAGCAGCAACATTAGTAAACCAGCAGCAGCAACATTAGTAAACCAGCAGCAACATTAGTAAACCAGCAGCAGCAGCAACATTAGTAAACCAGCAGCAGCAACATTAGTAAACCAGCAGCAGCAACATTAGTAAACCAGCAGCAGCATTAGTAAACCAGCAGCAGCAGCAACATTAGTAAACCAGCAGCAGCAACATTAGTAAACCAGCAGCAGCAACATTAGTAAACCAGCAGCAGCATTAGTAAACCAGCAGCAGCATTAGTAAACCAGCAGCAGCATTAGTAAACCAGCAGCAGCAGCAACATTAGTAAACCAGCAGCAGCATTAGTAAACCAGCAGCAGCAGCAACATTAGTAAACCAGCAGCAGCAACATTAGTAAACCAGCAGCAGCAACATTAGTAAACCAGCAGCAGCATTAGTAAACCAGCAGCAGCATTAGTAAACCAGCAGCAGCATTAGTAAACCAGCAGCAGCATTAGTAAACCAGCAGCAGCAGCAACATTAGTAAACCAGCAGCAGCAACATTAGTAAACCAGCAGCAGCATTAGTAAACCAGCAGCAGCAACATTAGTAAACCAGCAGCAGCATTAGTAAACCAGCAGCAGCATTAGTAAACCAGCAGCAGCATTAGTAAACCAGCAGCAGCATTAGTAAACCAGCAGCAGCATTAGTAAACCAGCAGCAGCAGCAACATTAGTAAACCAGCAGCAGCAACATTAGTAAACCAGCAGCAGCATTAGTAAACCAGCAGCAGCAACATTAGTAAACCAGCAGCAGCATTAGTAAACCAGCAGCAGCATTAGTAAACCAGCAGCAGCATTAGTAAACCAGCAGCAGCATTAGTAAACCAGCAGCAGCATTAGTAAACCAGCAGCAGCAGCAACATTAGTAAACCAGCAGCAGCAACATTAGTAAACCAGCAGCAGCATTAGTAAACCAGCAGCAACATTAGTAAACCAGCAGCAACATTAGTAAACCAGCAGCAGCAACATTAGTAAACCAGCAGCAGCATTAGTAAACCAGCAGCAGCAGCAACATTAGTAAACCAGCAGCAGCAACATTAGTAAACCAGCAGCAGCAACATTAGTAAACCAGCAGCAGCATTAGTAAACCAGCAGCAGCAGCAACATTAGTAAACCAGCAGCAGCAACATTAGTAAACCAGCAGCAGCAACATTAGTAAACCAGCAGCAGCATTAGTAAACCAGCAGCAGCATTAGTAAACCAGCAGCAGCATTAGTAAACCAGCAGCAGCATTAGTAAACCAGCAGCAGCAACATTAGTAAACCAGCAGCAGCAACATTAGTAAACCAGCAGCAGCATTAGTAAACCAGCAGCAGCAACATTAGTAAACCAGCAGCAGCAACATTAGTAAACCAGCAGCAGCAACATTAGTAAACCAGCAGCAGCATTAGTAAACCAGCAGCAACATTAGTAAACCAGCAGCAGCAGCATTAGTAAACCAGCAGCAGCAACATTAGTAAACCAGCAGCAGCAGCATTAGTAAACCAGCAGCAGCAGCATTAGTAAACCAGCAGCAGCAGCATTAGTAAACCAGCAGCAGCAGCATTAGTAAACCAGCAGCAGCATTAGTAAACCAGCAGCAGCAGCATTAGTAAACCAGCAGCAGCAACATTAGTAAACCAGCAGCAACATTAGTAAACCAGCAGCAGCATTAGTAAACCAGCAGCAGCAGCGTTAGTAAACCAGCAGCAGCAGCATTAGTAAACCAGCAGCAGCATTAGTAAACCAGCAGCAGCATTAGTAAACCAGCAGCAGCAACATTAGTAAACCAGCAGCAACATTAGTAAACCAGCAGCAGCATTAGTAAACCAGCAGCAGCATTAGTAAACCAGCAGCAGCATTAGTAAACCAGCAGCAGCAGCATTAGTAAACCAGCAGCAGCATTAGTAAACCAGCAGCAGCAGCAGCATTAGTAAACCAGCAGCAGCATTAGTAAACCAGCAGCAGCATTAGTAAACCAGCAGCAGCAACATTAGTAAACCAGCAGCAGCATTAGTAAACCAGCAGCAGCATTAGTAAACCAGCAGCAGCAGCATTAGTAAACCAGCAGCAGCATTAGTAAACCAGCAGCAGCAGCATTAGTAAACCAGCAGCAACATTAGTAAACCAGCAGCAACAGCAGCATTAGTAAACCAGCAGCAGCATTAGTAAACCAGCAGCAGCAGCATTAGTAAACCAGCAGCAGCAGCATTAGTAAACCAGCAGCAGCATTAGTAAACCAGCAGCAGCAGCATTAGTAAACCAGCAGCAGCATTAGTAAACCAGCAGCAGCAGCATTAGTAAACCAGCAGCAGCAGCATTAGTAAACCAGCAGCAGCAACATTAGTAAACCAGCAGCAGCATTAGTAAACCAGCAGCAGCATTAGTAAACCAGCAGCAGCATTAGTAAACCAGCAGCAGCATTAGTAAACCAGCAGCAGCAGCATTAGTAAACCAGCAGCAGCAGCATTAGTAAACCAGCAGCAGCATTAGTAAACCAGCAGCAGCAGCAACATTAGTAAACCAGCAGCAACATTAGTAAACCAGCAGCAGCAGCATTAGTAAACCAGCAGCAGCATTAGTAAACCAGCAGCAACATTAGTAAACCAGCAGCAGCATTAGTAAACCAGCAGCAGCAACATTAGTAAACCAGCAGCAACATTAGTAAACCAGCAGCAGCAGCATTAGTAAACCAGCAGCAGCATTAGTAAACCAGCAGCAACATTAGTAAACCAGCAGCAGCAACATTAGTAAACCAGCAGCAGCATTAGTAAACCAGCAGCAACATTAGTAAACCAGCAGCAGCATTAGTAAACCAGCAGCAGCAACATTAGTAAACCAGCAGCAACATTAGTAAACCAGCAGCAGCAGCATTAGTAAACCAGCAGCAGCATTAGTAAACCAGCAGCAACATTAGTAAACCAGCAGCAGCAACATTAGTAAACCAGCAGCAACATTAGTAAACCAGCAGCAACATTAGTAAACCAGCAGCAACATTAGTAAACCAGCAGCAACATTAGTAAACCAGCAGCAGCAACATTAGTAAACCAGCAGCAGCAACATTAGTAAACCAGCAGCAGCAACATTAGTAAACCAGCAGCAGCATTAGTAAACCAGCAGCAGCATTAGTAAACCAGCAGCAACATTAGTAAACCAGCAGCAGCAACATTAGTAAACCAGCAGCAGCATTAGTAAACCAGCAGCAGCATTAGTAAACCAGCAGCAGCATTAGTAAACCAGCAGCAGCAACATTAGTAAACCAGCAGCAACATTAGTAAACCAGCAGCAGCAGCATTAGTAAACCAGCAGCAGCAGCATTAGTAAACCAGCAGCAGCATTAGTAAACCAGCAGCAGCATTAGTAAACCAGCAGCAGCAACATTAGTAAACCAGCAGCAACATTAGTAAACCAGCAGCAGCAACATTAGTAAACCAGCAGCAGCAACATTAGTAAACCAGCAGCAGCAGCAGCATTAGTAAACCAGCAGCAGCATTAGTAAACCAGCAGCAACATTAGTAAACCAGCAGCAGCATTAGTAAACCAGCAGCAGCAACATTAGTAAACCAGCAGCAGCATTAGTAAACCAGCTGCAGCATTAGTAAACCAGCAGCAACATTAGTAAACCAGCAGCAACATTAGTAAACCAGCAGCAGCATTAGTAAACCAGCAGCAGCAACATTAGTAAACCAGCAGCAACATTAGTAAACCAGCAGCAGCAGCATTAGTAAACCAGCAGCAGCAGCATTAGTAAACCAGCAGCAGCATTAGTAAACCAGCAGCAACATTAGTAAACCAGCAGCAGCAGCATTAGTAAACCAGCAGCAGCATTAGTAAACCAGCAGCAGCAGCATTAGTAAACCAGCAGCAGCATTAGTAAACCAGCAGCAACATTAGTAAACCAGCAGCAGCAACATTAGTAAACCAGCAGCAGCATTAGTAAACCAGCAGCAGCATTAGTAAACCAGCAGCAGCATTAGTAAACCAGCAGCAGCATTAGTAAACCAGCAGCAGCATTAATAAAAGCCACAGTAGTAATATTATCATTAATTACAACAACTTTACCATGTTATTAATTAATATTACTGCCAGTGCTTCTGTGGGTTCACTCTGCTACCATTACCATCACAAATATATTGTAATAGTATATTGTAACCTCATTACACATGAGGTGTAATGTGCACCCCGCCCCGAGTGTGAGCACATGTGCTACAAACACACGACTCGTGTAGCTTTATGTAAATATTGCGAGAGTCGTGTGGTTGGCACCCCTGGACGGCTGGCGGCAGGACGGTCCCCTGAGAAATTCAGGAAAGAGCTTGAAGGGGGTCCAGGTGGTGGGGGCGACGGTGCGGCCAACCCTCCCTGTGGTGTCATTCCAGCATTGCCAACCTTGCTTTAGATTTCGTAACAGTGCTGCCAACCTTGCCTGCTGTTTCTTAGCAGTAATGGTTTAACCTGTATTATCCTGCCGAGTGTACCCCGTTACGTATTATGGCAGTACTGCCAACCTTCCCTCCGGCCTCATAACAGTACTGCCAACCTTCCCTCCGGCCTCATAACAGTACTGCCAACCATCCCTCCGGCCTCATAACAGTACTGCCAACCTTCCCTCCGGCCTCATAACAGTACTGCCAACCTTCCCTCAGTACTGCCAACCTTCCCTCCGGCCTCATAACAGTGTTGGGAATATTTCAGTCAAGACATAGGTAGCGCAGCAGCAGATGAGGTAATGGTGAGGTGTGAGGCACTGGTGAGGTACTGATGTGAAGGTGTGAGGCACTGCTGGCCTGGTGTTAGTTACAAGTTACAGTGTCACAAGTTACAGTGACACAAGTTACAGTGACACAAGTTACAGTGTCACATTTTTGGGGAGAAGAAAGGGTCATCATCTAGAAAATCGAGTCAGACAAGAAGTTGTCTACACTACCCTCTAGAACAACTGGTGTGTGGGGAGGTACCAGGAGCAGGTGGTACCTTGTAAGAGTCTACTGTATAGAAAATACCACCACCTACAGAACTGGTAGTTTTTCCTCTTGTTTTCTTGGAAAATTGAGAGCCGCGGCTTAGTGAGGGAATGTTTAGCGAAGCTGTCTAGTGAAGCTGTCTAGTGAAGCTGTCTAGTGAAGGTATGTCTAGCGAAGCTGTCTAGTGAAGCTGACTAGTGAAGCTGTCCAACGAAGCTGTCTAGCGAAGCTGTCTAGTCAAGGCATGTCTAGCGAAGCTGTCTAGTGAAGCTGTCTAGCGAAGCTGACTAGTGAAGCTGTCCAACGAAGCTGTCTAGCGAAGCTGTCTAGTGAAGCTGTGCCCCGATGTGTTGTATTGTAATTAATATTTTTTGCTTGTAAACTGTCTTTTTTTTTTTTTTTTTACTATGGTTCTTCTGATAGGATAAGGAGTGAATTTTATGTTTTTTGTTGAAGGGTTCGAATACGAGAGAGAAATGCCGTTGACATGAACGTGGAAGGACGTTCCCTACCAGTATTGAATATGAGAACCCTATCTTGAGATATCTTGAGATGATTTCGGGGTTTTAGTGTCCCCGCGGCCCGGTCCTCGACCAGGCCTCCACCCCCAGGAAGCAGCCCGTGACAGCTGACTAACACCCAGGTACCTATTTTACTGCTAGGTAACAGGGGCATTCAGGGTGAAAGAAACTTTGCCCATTTGTTTCTGCCTCGTGCGGGAATCGAACCCGCGCCACAGAATTACGACTCCTGCGCGCTATCCACCAGGCTACGAGGCGACCCTATGACCTTTTATGTTCTATATTGTCTCTTTCGTCTTGTTGTGTCAACTTACGAGCCCTTCTTGTCTTGTGTGTTCAAACGTGGACCGAACATGATGCACAGTTGCATCTTCGGGGCTGAGAAACCCATTGAACTGTTCATTTTGAAGAACAATGAACAGTCTTGTTCAGCAGACATTTGTTGTTGTTGTTGATAGTGTAGGTTAGGTTAGGTTAGGTTAGGTTAGGTTAGGTTAGGTTAGGTAGGGGATGTTTTGTGTTTAGGCCTGTGATGTTAGGTTTAGGCTGTGCAGTTTTTCAAATCTTTTTTTTTCAGGGTGTTTGAGGAAGATTGGTTGGGCTGCTGTGGTGATTGGACAGTCGTGATTATTTTTATGTTGCTGATGTTTATATATAGTTTTGTTGAAGTAGTGTTTCCTGTGATGATTTATTTTAATGATTGATGATATTGGTTTGATTTTGCAGTGACATCCGCAGTGGCTTTATGATTAAAGCCACTAGGTGATGATGATGATAATACACTTATTATTGTAATAATGTAAAGATAAGGATAGTTAATTGATTACTTGAAGGCAATGGAATTTATTTGTGAGAATATGGACTAGTTACGATAAGACAAAATCATGCCTAATTTTCACACACACACACACACACACACACACACACACACACACACACACACACACACACACACACACTCAGGATTCTCAGGAATCTGTACACCTGTTGATTGACGGTTGAGAGGCGGGACCAAAGAGCCAGAGCTCAACACCCGCAAACACAACTAGGTGAGTACAACTAGGTGAGTACATACACACACACACACACACACACACACACACTCAGGATTCTCAGGAATCTGTACACCTGTTGATTGACGGTTGAGAGGCGGGACCAAAGAGCCAGAGCTCAACACCCGCAAACACAACTAGGTGAGTACAACTAGGTGAGTACATACACACACACACACACACACACACACACACACACACACACACACACACACACACACACACACACACACACACACACAATTTTTCTTAATACTGACGAGTGGGAGTTGAAACAGACAAAGGGGTCATGAAGTTTGATCTCTAAGATGTAGAGGCCCTTGTGGGTTTACTGCCATAAGACAGAGCTTTCTATCATTCGAACCCCCCTTCCTTCCCCAGTGTGTACTCAGAGGTTGGCCTCCTGGGGTGAGATGGCCATTTCTGAGGTTAGATACTGGAGGTTTGGGGTTATCTGTGGGATGGCCTAAGGTTAAGAACCTTCTCAAGACCATGAGGGGAGATTACAGGTAAAAAATAAGTTAACAGCTTGAAATATGGTCAGGCAAAGTTACATTTCATGGTTTATCCGAGCCATAGGTGAGAGTAAGTGCTCTGTGACACTAACATCCCCCACATGACTCACAGTCATGGCTTTCAGCATGGCTAAATTCCTAAGCAATGACCTCGCCTCTCTCAGGCACTCTTTGAACAACACTCTTTATGATCTCAGATGTCAGAGCAGATATACTGTTAGGCAAGAGGATCAGTACTGTAGACGAGTCCAGGACTCTCTCCCCTCATCACACAACACTCCATCATTGCAAGACCACTGCCCAAGTTGAAGGTGCCCAAGGGGGGGGGGGGGAGGGTGATGCCCAGGAGGGAGTGGCCATATCCTGGGATTGGCCACCAGTTAAACCTAGTCGACTCCTTATGCAGAGGGGACAGGCCTATGCATGGTTGGAGGGGTAGCAGGTGGGAGAGCAATATCCACAAGTGAACTGTACCATGCATACCTGTGTCACACAGGTACAGTTTAGTATGATTGGCTTCATCTGTGGCCAATGACTAGTAATTATCAACACATGTTGGGTAATTATCAAGGCAATCAACAACTATGCTTAAATCAGAAGTGATGACGCAAAAGGTAACTTTATTGACAAGCCGCGGGTGTCCTACTGAATGTGTACTACACATTCAGGGTTAATAATGTGCCGCCTTACTGACACACACAAGTTGGCGAGAGCTTTGTGCAGTCAGTTGTAGCCTCACAGCACGTGTGAGGAGGGAGGCACTGCCGCTGTGAGGTGGTATGCTGCCTCACAGCACGTGTGAGGAGGGAGGCACTGCCGCTGTGAGGTGGTATGCTGCCTCACACCACGTGTGAGGCGGGAGGCACTGCCGCTGTGAGGTGGTAATGAGTGAGGAGGTTGGGAAGGAGCAGGGAGAGCACAGGTTAAGGCGTCACCTGTAAGATAACTCCCTTATCCCAGGATCATGGTGGGTGGTGTCCTGTAGCCTGGCTTACAGCAGCAGGGGGGTGTGGGGAGGGAGCAGGGGGTGTGGGGAGGGAGGAGGGGGTGTGGGGAGGGAGCAGGGGGTGTGTGGAGGGAGCAGGGGGTGTGGGGAGGGAGCAGGGGGTGTGGGGAGGGAGGAGGGGGTGTGGGGAGGGAGGAGGGGGTGTGGGGAGGGAGGAGGGGGTGTGGGGAAGTAATCTTATCTTGAAGTTATCTTGAGATGTTTTCGGGGCTTAGCGTCCCCGCGGCCCGGTCCTCGACCAGGCATCCTTTTTGTTACACCCACCCACCAGGAAGCAGCCCGTAGCAGCTGTCTAACTCCCAGGTACCTATTTACTACTAAGTAACAGGGGCATCAGGGTGAAAGAAACTTTTTGCCCGTTTGTCTCCGCCTCCACCGGGGATCGAACCCGGAACCTCAGGACTACGAATCCGAAGCGCTGTCCACCCAGCTGTCAGGCGCCCTAGTAGCAGGCAGTTAAATTCAAAGCCCAGGAAGAAATAAAGGTGGCAGAGTTTCTTTCACCTGATATGCCTGTTCGCCTATCAGTAAATAGGAATATGTGTGTTTGACAGCTGCTATGGGCTTTATCCTGCCCTACTCATCAAATCCAAAGAATATCAGCGGCGTTTTCCAGGCTGGTAAACATCAGAACTGCCTTTAGAAATTTGTGTGAGGAATCATTTAGAAGCTTGCATACCACATATGTAAGACCATTCCTGGAGTATGCAGCTGCAACATGGAGTCCATACGTTGTCAAGCTTAAGACGAAGCTGAAGAAGGTTCAAAGGTATGCCATAAGACTATCTCCAGAACCAAGAGAACTAACCCTCCTTAGTTACGAGGACAGGCTGCGTGAATTGCACCTCACGTCGCTGGAAGACAGAAGAGTTCTGGGAGACATGGTTACCACATTAAAAATTCTCAGGGGAATTGACAGGGTAGTTATAAGCAGAATATTTATCACGGGAGGTACGCGAACAAGGGGACACAGGTGGAAGCTGAGTACCCAAATGAGCCACAGAGACGTTAGAAAGAAAGTTTTCTGTGTCTGGGGAGTTAATAAATGGAATGCATTAGGAAGTGATGTGGTGGAGGCTGACTCCATACACAGTTTCAAATGTAGATATGATAGAGCCCAATAGGCTCAGGAACCTGTACACTAATTGATTGCAACCTGTCCTCAGGGAGGAGATCCGCTCAATGGAATGGATTGGGAAATCCAACATAATTAGTGTTATTATGTACTCTATCCATGGCTAGGTTAGGTTTCATTACATTTGGTTACATTAATACGTTGTATTATTGATGGTAATGTGAGACATGGAATTCGAAAAATATTTAAGTGCACCCGAGAATTCCGTTTACAGAAAAACAAATTCTTCAAAGAATTTTTTTCACCATACACTTCATATTTTAAACCAACTATTTATAATGCAATAAAGTTATAACTTGAGAATATTTTGTTTGTGACAAAAATTAATTTGCTATTTTAAAGGTAGACTATTACTGGAACCGTTATATGTTTTCAGATCATCACAAATATCCAGGTGGTTTAAAGTGGGGTGTGGTTTCTTATGGTAATGGATTTGGTCTGGGGACACGGCCATTGATTGACAGTTGAGAAGCAGGACTCAGCCCCAGCAAGCACAACTAGGTGAGAAAATACTCATACGCACAGGTCCTCACAGCCGAGCTGGCAACGCTCATGGATCGCCTTCTGAGGGCCCCAGGTTCGATTCCTAGATGGGCAAAATTAAATGGGCAGTTTCTTTTCCCTGATGCCACTAGTCACCAAGCAGTAAATAGGGACCTGGGAGCTAGTTGCTATGGGGCTGCATCCTGGGGATGTGTTTGTATGAGGGAGGGTTGAGATTGACATGTGTAGTAGGTATAATAGATGAAAAATAGGTCGGGCGTCACTACATTAGACAGCCGACGGCTAGAAAGGCGGGGCCCAAGTACTAACACCTCAACGTTGCAGAAACAAATTGTAAACACACATCTGGAAGAATTTCTAGCACTTATTTTCTAGTCCGGACTCGTGACTGCGGCAGAGGTCTCATATCCGTCCACATATATCAAACCCTTAAAGTCTGGTACCAGGACTAACTTTACTCCTCAGTTCACCAAAACTCCAGCAATTTTTTCCTTTCCCTTAAAGATATTTCAAGTTTTCAT
The DNA here is from genome assembly GCF_020424385.1 of Procambarus clarkii. Lineage (NCBI taxonomy): Eukaryota > Metazoa > Arthropoda > Malacostraca > Decapoda > Cambaridae > Procambarus > Procambarus clarkii. Next base: position 67,332 of record NW_025572622.1, read on the forward strand.
ATCCGGAGGAAGCTGAGCATCACATTACCTTGTCGGGGAGCTTCCGAAGCCAGCAGCCGGGGAGCCGGACGAGGGGGGGGGGGTCTCACTATGTAAACAAACAGTGGTTCATGAAGTCAAACATGGCGGTCGGCGGCCTTGTATGGTGGTGTTGGTATGTGTAATTTGACGATGATAGACGCTCCCACTCCTTTCACTTCTCTCTCTGCCGCTGTGTTAATGACGCTGCAGGTGTGGATAGGGTACAGGTGTGGGCTAGGGTACAGGTGTGGGCTAGGGTACTGGCGTGAGCTAGGGTACAGGTGTGAGGTGCGGGTGTGATCCGAGGTTCAGGTATGAGCTAAGGTGCTAGGTGTGAAGCCCTCGAGGGAACACTGGCACCCGTTCCTCACCCATTTAAGCTGTGGCACTGATCCCGAGGCACACCATACCCCACACCCTCGCCGTCTGGCACTACCCCTGACAGTGCTGCCGGTGCCAACACCCCTCCCCTCCCTCCCCGCTTCCCGTGAAGGAGGGGACAGGCCGCCCCTCACACCGAGGAGGGGAAGAAGGCTAATCTAGCATGAGCTGGCCACTTAGCAAGGAAATACACCCCCAGAGGCCGGCCTCCACCCTCCCGCCCGCACTGTTTTTGCAGCCTCTCACTTAACCCGGGTTACCGTTGTTTATGTCAGCGGTGAGCTGAGAGTTTTTGCTGTGTTTGTTCGCGGCGCTGTGTCTCCCGCCGGGGTGTTTAATGCCTCGCTAGCCTCCTCTCATGGGTGGGTTTTTGAGCCGTGGCTCTTGGACTTGAATGAAATAGTTATCCAGGATCGTCTTACCAAGTCCTCTCTCTCTGGGTGAGGTGTTGTGCTCTAGGGTCCGCCAGCTTTGTTTACTGCATCATGGGATGTAAACAATGAGGCCACCAGTCAACTTCCGTTTGTTGCCGGTGTCTCTCTCTCTCTCTCCCCCTTCCTCCTCCCCCCCCCACCTCTCTCACCCCTCCCCCTCTCTCACCTCCCTTCTCTTACCCCTCCCCTTCCTCTCGACTCCTCACTGACAGGGAAGGAGGACAGGAAAGGGGTCTGACAGCTGAGTGGATAGTGCTTCGATTTCGTAGTCCTGAGGTTCCGGGTTCGATCTCCGGTGCAGGCGGAAACAAATGGGCAGAGCTTCTTTCACTCAGATGTCCCTGTTCACTTAGCAGTAAATAGGTACCTGGGAGTTAGACAGCTGCTACGGGCTGCTTCCTGGAGGGGGGGGGGGTAACAAAAAG
>NW_025572623.1:0-15000 GCF_020424385.1 Procambarus clarkii
CACCCAGGTCTCTTTCGCGAGTCGTCACAGGTAGGCTGTTTCCCTTCATTGTGTACTGTCCCTTTGGTCTCCTATCTCCTAGTTCCATTTCCATAACTTTACATTTGCTCGTGCTGAATTCCAGTAGCCATTTCTCTGACCATCTCTTCAACCAGTTCAGGTCCTCTTGGAGGATCCTGCAATCCTCATGTGGCACAACTCTTCTCATCAACTTTGCGTCATCCGCAAACATCGACATGTAGGACCCTACGCCTGTAAACATGTCGTTAACATATACAAGAAATAGAATTGGTCTCAGCACCGATCCTTGTGGTACTCCACTTGTTACTGTTCGCCAGTCCGACTTCTCGCCCCTTACCGTAACTCTTTGGCTCCTTCCTGTTAGGTAGTTCCTTATCCATGCTAGGACCTTTTCCCCCACCCCCGCCTGCCTCTCGTGCTTGAACAGCAGTCTTATGTGCGGTACTGTATCAAAGGCTTTTTGGCAGTCCAGAAATATGCAGTCTGCCCAACCTTCTCTGTCCTGTCTTATCCTCGTTATTTTATCATAGAATTCCAGAAGGTTTGTTAGGCACGATTTCCCTGTCCAGAACCCATGTTGATGTTTGTTCACAAACCTAATGTTCTCCAGGTGTGCAACCAGTCGTAGCCTAAATATTCTTTCCAGTATTTTACAGGGGATGCTTGTCAGTGATACAGGTCTTTAGTTAAGTGCCTCCTCCCTATCACCTTTCTTGAAGATCGGCACGACATTTGCCTTCTTCCAGCATCTGGGCAATTCTCCCGACATAAGTGACTCATTAAAGATCATTGCCAGAGGCACGCTGAGGGCCTGCGCTGCTTCTTTTAGTATCCACGGTGATACTTTGTCTGGTCCAACTGCTTTAGTTGCATCTAAAGTTGTCAACTGTTTCATTACCTCCTCTGCTGTCACCTCTATATCTGATAGTCTTTCATCTAGGGTAACCCCTTCCAACAATGGGAGCTGCTCAGGCTCGGTTGTGAACACTCCATGGAAACTGGCATTCAGTGCCTCGCAGATTTCCTTGTCACTTTCAGTATATGCCCCCTCTGTCTTCCTTAGTCTTGTCACTTGGTCATTCACCGACATTTTGCTTTTTATATGACTGTGTAGTAACTTAGGTTGTTTTTTCGCTTTGATTGCAATATCATTCTCATAGTCCCTTTCCGATGTTCGTCTTATGTTAATGTAATCGTTCCTAGCTCTGTTGTATCTGATCCTGTTGTCCTCTGTCCTTTGTTTTCTGTACTTCCTCCACTCCCGCCTGCTGGCCATTTTTGCTTCCTGACACTGTCTATTAAACCATGGGTTATTATATTCCTTCTTATTTTTTCCCTTTACCGTTGGTATAAATCTTTCTTCGGCCTCCTGGCATTTCTGTATGACTAGGTCCATCATATCTTGGACTGTGTGTGTGTGTGTGTGTGTGTGTGTGTGTGTGTGTGTGTGTGTGTGTGTGTGTGTGTGTGTGTGAAAGGACGTAATGAGCCTAGATGTTGCGGTTAACAAGCAAACTGCAATGACTTCAAGTTCCTTTGTTCCCTGGTGCTGCCTCTCACTGCAACGTGTGCTCGGCTTTCCGTCATGATTTATTTCAAACTTTCTGCTCGGCAATAATAAATCTATTTCTTCATTACCAATTTAAATTAATGCCGAGTGGGAGCCTCACACAGGGATGCTCTGGCCAGGCCTGAAACGCTGTTGGGTGGATATCGCTTAAGGATATTGTTCTTGTTAGCTGGTAGTGTATGATGGTGGGATGATCTACCAGGCTGGGGAGGCATCCACCAGGCTGGAGGGGCATCCACCAGGCTGGAGGCGCATCCATCAGGCTCGAGGCGCATCCACCAGGCTGGACGGGCATCCGCCAGGCTAGAGGCGCATCCACCAGGCTGGAGGCGCATCCACCAGGCTGGAGGCGCATCCACCAGGCTGGGGAGGCATCCACCAGGCTAGAGGCGCATCCACCAGGCTGGAGGGGCATCCGCCAGGCTGGAGGGGCATCCGCCAGGCTGGAGGGCATCCGCCAGGCTGGGTGTCTGCTAACCCATCAGGCCAGTGTGTGAGAACGCTGTTGATCGTGTTCTCTGCTATAATATCCAGTAAGCTAAAATTATTACATTTGCCAGTCGGATAAGAAGCCATCTGAATGCTCTTTGATCTAATGAATTAGGTACGTGTCTTTTAAGCTTGTACGTGCGCGTACTTGCCTATCCGTGTCCACAGGACGGCGAGGTCATATGCCGTGCCTCCCAGCCTTGTTGTACTTGTTGAGTCATCCTTTAACTATTCTGGATGGGGAAGGTGGTGGATATAAATAGGAAATAAATGTTCTGGAAGACATTTAGAACAAAAAATCAGACTCTAAATTTAATTACTCTAAATTTAATTACTCAAAATTTAATTACTCAAAATTTAATTAGACTCTAAATTTAATTAGACTCTAAATTTAATTACTCTGAATTTAATTAGACTCTAAATTTAATTACTCTAAATTTAATTACTCTAAATTTAATTGGACTCTGAATTTAATTGGACTCTAAATTTAATTGGACTCTAAATTTAATTGGACTCTAAATTTAATTGGACTCTAAATTTAATTGGACTCTGAATTTAATTGGACTCTGAATTTAATTGGACTCTGAATTTAATTGGACTCTGAATTTAATTGGACTATGAATTTAATTGGACTCTGAATTTAATTGGACTCTGAATTTAATTGGACTCTGAATTTAATTAGACTCTGAATTTAATTAGACTCTGAATTTAATTATTCTGAATTTAATTAGACTCTGAATTTAATTAGACTCTAAATTGAATTACTCTAAATTTAATTAGACTCTAAATTTAATTAGACTCTAAATTGAATTAGACTCTAAATTTAATTAGACTCTAAATTTAATTAGACTACATTTAATTAGACTCTAAATTTAATTAGACTCTAAATTTAATTAGACTCTAAATTTAATTACTCTAAATTTAATTACTCTAAATTTAATTAGACTAAATTTAATTATACTCTAAATTTAATTAGACTCTAAATTTAGAGTCTGAATTAAATTTAGAGTCTGAATTAAATTTAGAGTCTGAATTAAATTTAGAGTCTGAATTAAATTTAGAGTCTGAATTAAATTTAGAGTCTGAATTAAATTTAGAGTCTGAATTAAATTTAGAGTCTGAATTAAATTTAGAGTCTGAATTAAATTTAGAGTCTGAATTAAATTTAGAGTCTGAATTAAATTTAGTCTGAATTAAATTTAGAGTCTGAATTAAATTTAGAGTCTGAATTAAATTTAGTACAAATAAAATTTAGAGTCTGAATCAAATTTAGAGTCTGAATCAAATTTAGAGTCTGAATCAAATTTAGAGTCTGAATCAAATTTAGAGTCTGAATTAAATTTAGAGTCTGAATTAAATTTAGAGTCTGAATCAAATTTAGAGTCTGAATAAAATTTAGAGTCTGAATTAAATTTAGAGTCTGAATTAAATTTAGAGTCTGAATTAAATTTAGAGTCTGAATTAAATTTAGAGTCTGAATTAAATTTAGAGTCTGAATTAAATTTAGAGTCTGAATTAAATTTAGAGTCTGAATTAAATTTAGAGTCTGAATTAAATTTAGAGTCTGAATTAAATTTAGAGTCTAAATTAAATTTAGAGTCTAAATTAAATTTAAAGTCTAAATTAAATTTAAAGTCTAAATTAAATTTAAAGTCTAAATTAAATTTAGACTCTAAATTAAAGAGTCTAAATTTAATTTAGAGTCTAAATTTAATTAGACTATATTTTGGAGGAAATACTTTTTAACGATATCGGTCTGTGGGCTCGTGGTTCGTTTTTCTCCTTTCTGATATATATATAGGTACCACATTTGCCACTTTCTAATGTCATGAAGTTCCTTCATTTCAAGTGAGGAGTTGAAGACTATAGCAAGGGGTCCACACAATGCTGCAGCTGCCTCTTCTAGCACCCATGATGAGATCTCGTTAGGAACTGTAGCTTTGATCATATACAGCTCCTCTAATTGTGTGTTTCTTCCTGTAACGTCACTTCTGTCTCGATGTTTATATTTTCTGGTAATTCATGTTCTGTCAGAAGTCATAGATCTGGCGGCAACTCTGATTCTGGCTTAAAAAATTCCTAGAAAATGTAACTGATATCTTTGCACACTTCCCTATCATTCTTTGAGGGTGTGTGTGTACACGTGTGTTCGAGCGCACGCAGGTGTGTGTAGAGGTGTGTGAAGGGACGGAGTACGCGCGCACGCGCCTGTACGTAGGCAACCGTCAAATCTCGACTCGGTTAATCCCTCTAAAGTTCAACATCTCCCCGAGTCCATGCCTGCTGCCCGGGCAAGGTCCGAAAGGCATCCAGCGAGGCTTTATCTGCGTCAAGTGAGAAGCGTCTATAAAGTACGAGAGGGAAACAGACGTTTTTACAGGTACTCACATGACTGATTTCCAAGGGTCAGTCGAAATTTCTTTTCTCGTTTTTTATTGATAATGCGGACTGTTTGTGGACATTTGTGTCGTCAGAGATAATTATTATTCTTCCCTTGGGGATGCTCCAGGTGATGCTGCATCTCCCTGACCACCAAGCTTCAGGTGATGCTGCGTCTCCCACCTGACCAAGCTTCAGGTGATGCTGCATCTCCCACCTGACCACCAAGCTTCAGGTGATGCTGCGTCTCCCACCTGACCACCAAGCTTCAGGTGATGCTGCGTCTCCCACCTGACCACCAAGCTTCAGGTGATGCTGCGTCTCCCACCTGACCACCAAGCTTCAGGTGATGCTGCGTCTCCCACCTGACCAAGCTTCAGGTGATGCTGCATCACCCACCTGACCACCAAGCTTCAGGTGATGCTGCATCTCCCTGACCACCAAGCTTCAGGTGATGCTGCGTCTCCCACCTGACCAAGCTTCAGGTGATGCTGCATCACCCACCTGACCACCAAGCTTCAGGTGATGCTGCGTCTCCCACCTGACCACCAAGCTTCAGGTGATGCTGCGTCTCCCACCTGACCACCAAGCTTCAGGTGATGCTGCGTCTCCCACCTGACCACCAAGCTTTAGGTGATGCTGCATCTCCCACCTGACCACCAAGCTTCAGGTGATGCTGCGTCTCCCACCTGACCACCAAGCTTCAGGTGATGCTGCATCACCCACCTGACCAAGCTTCAGGTGATGCTGCCTCTCCCACCTGACCACCAAGCTTCAGGTGATGCTGCGTCTCCCACCTGACCAAGCTTCAGGTGATGCTGCATCACCCACCTGACCACCAAGCTTCAGGTGATGCTGCGTCTCCCACCTGACCACCAAGCTTCAGGTGATGCTGCGTCTCCCACCTGACCACCAAGCTTCAGGTGATGCTGCGTCTCCCACCTGACCACCAAGCTTCAGGTGATGCTGCATCACCCACCTGACCAAGCTTCAGGTGATGCTGCCTCTCCCACCTGACCACCAAGCTTCAGGTGATGCTGCGTCTCCCACCTCACCAAGCTTCAGGTGATGCTGCATCACCCACCTGACCACCAAGCTTCAGGTGATGCTGCGTCTCCCACCTGACCACCAAGCTTCAGGTGATGCTGCGTCTCCCACCTGACCACCAAGCTTCAGGTGATGCTGCGTCTCCCACCTGACCACCAAGCTTCAGGTGATGCTGCGTCTCCCACCTGACCACCAAGCTTCAGGTGATGCTGCGTCTCCCACCTGACCACCAAGCTTCAGGTGATGCTGCGTCTCCCACCTGACCACCAAGCTTCAGGTGATGCTGCGTCTCCCACCTGACCACCAAGCTTCAGGGGCTATGGTACCCGAAAATCCGATGAAAAATGGAATATTTACGAAAAATTACGAAAAATACTACAACGTTCTGGCAACACTGTGGTCCAAACCGTTTAATGATATCTAGAAAAATAACGTAATTGGAGTCAAATTTCCCGCTGCAACTTTCGTGAATCTGGTCCTCGCGCCGCGGGGTATTGTATCTTATGTTGTAGAAGTCTTATTTTTCGTAATAGCGTTGAAAATAACATGTTATGCATAAAATGAATATAAACTCACACATATGGCAACAGTATCGAGTGACAGAGAGGGTGCAGCCCCCCCTCAGTGACTGTGTGTCTGTCATGGAGAGAGGATGTATGCTGACGCGCTCTCACAATATCTCCCAGAACATGCTATTTTTGCTATTTGTACTGCAATATGACTACCAAACGAACAAGAGAAAAGCATTGACAGCTAGATGCATGCGAGCTCTCCATACGAGCTGGCCGCAATGCGTAAATCACCAGTCACGAGTGACCGCAGGTAGAGTAACTTGTCGCGCGCGCTACGCAACTCCAACTTTTACAACTAGATCTGCTTTCACAGCCTTTATTTATTATTCAATTTACATGAAAGTTGCACATTATATGTAGAGTTTATGCCTCTAAAAACTCAAGTGGATTTTCTTATCTACGTAGATTTATTGATTTTATAAATAATGATACACTTCATTTTGTTGCATACGTTTTTGGGAAACTTTTAAAAATCTGTATTATTGCACTAAATACATCTGGGATAAAGATCATACTAGACAATCTTTATTATATAGTAAGGTCATAGCTAGTGTCGTAGAAATGATTTTGGTTCACAATTGTGGGCTGTGAAAGCAATTGAACATTGTTGAAAAATATTTATTTTTTTTATTTTTTTTTCTCCGTCTCTATTTAGGCTGAGATGCTGAAACTTGGCCTAGGTGCAGCACCTTTCACATGTATCAGGATAATAAATTATGAATACCCTACAACAACTTTAATATTTCGGGGGAGATGCCCCCTTCAGGTGATGCTGCGTCTCCCACCTGACCACCAAGCTTCAGGTGATGCTGCGTCTCCCACCTGACCACCAAGCTTCAGGTAATGCTGCGTCTCCCACCTGACCACCAAGCTTCAGGTGATGCTGCGTCTCCCACCTGACCACCAAGCTTCAGGTGATGCTGCGTCTCCCACCTGACCACCATGCTTCAGGTGATGCTGCGTCTCCCACCAAGCTTCAGGTGATGCTGCGTCTCCCACCTGACCACCAAGCTTCAGGTGATGCTGCGTCTCCCACCTGACCAAGCTTCAGGTGATGCTGCATCACCCACCTGACCACCAAGCTTCAGGTGATGCTGCATCACCCACCTGACCACCAAGCTTCAGGTGATGCTGCATCACCCACCTGACCACCAAGCTTCAGGTGATGCTGCGTCTCCCACCTGACCACCAAGCTTCAGGTGATGCTGCGTCTCCCACCTGACCACCAAGCTTCAGGTGATGCTGCGTCTCCCACCTGACCACCAAGCTTCAGGTGATGCTGCGTCTCCCACCTGACCACCAAGCTTCAGGTGATGCTGCATCTCCCACCTGACCACCAAGCTTCAGGTGATGCTGCATCACCCACCTGATCGTGGTCATGAACACAACTGGCCACTCCATATTTTTTCCCAGAAATCTGATGTCCACTACGGGCTCACCATAGTCCGTGCTCCTTGGATCTTTCTCTTCCGAGAAGCTGAATCTAAAAACAACAAACATTGAGGGAAGGGGTGATGGGGGCGAAGAGCCAGAGGGCTACAGTGAGTTATCCATCTCTAATGGCTCTAAACACTGGTGTGGTATGACAGTGTAATGACCTCTTGAAACATAAGAGATTGATATTCTGACGAGCAGGCACAGGACTTGGAGGACACACACCAATTATAATGTTACGAGCATAACAAATGTGTTTCGTGTGTGTGTGTGTGTGTGTACTCACCTATTTGTACTCACCTATTTGTGCTTGCGGGGGTTGAGCTTTGGCTCTTTGGTCCCGCCTCTCAACTGTCAATCAACTGGTGTACAGATTCCTGAGCCTACTGGGCTCTATCATATCTACATTTAAAACTGTGTATGGAGTCAGCCTCCACTACATCACTGCCTAGTGCATTCCATCCGTTAACTACTCTGACACTGAAAAAGTTCCTTCTAACGTCTCTGTGGCTCATGTGGGTACTCAGTTTCCACCTGTGTCCCCTTGTTCGCGTCCCACCAGTGTTGAATAGTTTATCCTTGTTTACCCGGTCGATTCCTCTGAGGATTTTGTAGGTTGTGATCATGTCTCCCCTTACTCTTCTGTCTTCCAGTGTCGTAAGGTGCATTTCCCGCAGCCTTTCCTCGTAACTCATGCCTCTTAGTTCTGGGACTAGTCTAGTGGCATACCTTTGGACTTTTTCCAGCTTCGTCTTGTGCTTGACAAGGTACGGGCTCCATGCTGGGGCCGCATACTCCAGGATTGGTCTTACATATGTGGTGTACAAGATTCTGAATGATTCCTTACACAGGTTCCTGAACGCTGTTCTGATGTTAGCCAGCCTCGCATATGCCGCAGACGTTATTCTTTTTATGTGGGCTTCAGGAGACAGGTTTGGTGTGATATCAACTCCTAGATCTTTCTCTCTGTTCGTTTCATTAAGTACTTCATCTCCTATTCTGTATCCTGTGTCTGGCCTCCTATTTCCACCACCTAGTTTCATTACTTTGCATTTACTCGGGTTGAATTTCAACAGCCATTTGTTGGACCATTCACTCAGTCTGTCTAGGTCATCTTGTAGCCTCCTACTATCGTCCTCAGTTTCAATCCTCCTCATAATTTTTGCATCATCGGCAAACATTGAGAGAAACGATTCTATACCCTCTGGAAGATCATTTACATATATCAGAAACAGTATAGGTCCAAGGACTGACCCCTGCGGTACTCCACTCGTAACGTCTCGCCAATCTGAGACCTCACCCCTCACACTGACTCGTTGTCTCCTGTTACTTAGGTACTCCTGTATCCAACGGAGTACCTTACCTTTCACTCCAGCCTGCATCTCCAGCTTTTTCACTAGCCTCTTGTGTGGCACTGTGTCAAAGGCTTTCTGACAATCCAAAAATATGCAGTCTGCCCACCCTTCTCTTTCTTGCCTTATTTTTGTTGCCTGGTCGTAGAATTCAAGTAACCCTGTGAGGCAGGACCTGCCATCCCTGAATCCATGTTGATGCTGTGTTACAAAGTTCTTTCGCTCCAAGTGCTCCACTAGCTTTCTTCGCACAATCTTCTCCATCATCTTGCATGATATGCAGGTTAGGGACACTGGTCTGTAATTCAGTGCCTCCTGTCTATCCCCTTTCTTGTATATCGGGACTACGTTAGCTGCTTTCCAAATTTCTGGCAGTTCCCCTGTTGCCAGTGATTTGTTATACACCATGGAGAGCGGGAGGCACAGTTCTTCTGCTCCTTCCTTTAGTATCCAAGGGGAGATTCCATCTGGGCCTATAGCCTTTGTCACATCCAATTCTAGTAAACACTTCCTTACTTCCCCGCTGGTAATCTCAAACTCTTCCAGTGGTTCCTGGTTAGCTATTCCCTCTCTTATCTCTGGGATTTCTCCTTGCTCTAAGGTGAAGACCTCTTGGAATTTCTTATTCAGTTCCTCACACACTTCCTTGTCGTTTGTAGTGAATCCTTCTGCCCCTATCCTTAATTTCATAACCTGTTCCTTTACTGTTGTTTTTCTCCTGATGTGGCTATGCAGCAATTTAGGCTGAGTCTTTGCCTTGCTTGCGATGTCATTTTCGTATTGTCTTTCTGCCTCTCTTCTCATCCTAACATATTCATTCCTGGCATTCTGGTATCTTTCTCTGCTCTCCAGTGTCCTGTTATTCCTATAGTTTCTCCATGCCCTTTTACTTTGCTGCTTAGCTAGCCTACATCTCTGATTAAACCATGGGTTTCTCATCTTCATTTCACTGTTTTCCTTTTGGACTGGGACAAACTTGTTTGCTGCGTCCTTGCACTTCTGCGTGATGTAATCCATCATATCTTGGGCCGTCTTTTCCCTGAGCTCTGTTTCCCATGCTATATCTGCTAGGCATTTTCTTATCTCCTCATAGTTTCCCTTTCGGTATGCTAACCTTTTGGTTTCGGTATCCCTCCTCGAGTTCAATAACCCTTCTTCAATCAGGTACTCAAACACCAATACACTGCGGTCGCTCATTCCTACTGGGTCCTCAAAACTGATTTCTCTTATGTCAGAGTCGTTCAGGGTGAAGACCAGGTCGAGTCTCGCTGGTTCGACATTTCCTCTCATCCTTGTGGGTTCTCTGACATGCTGGGTTAAGAAGTTTCTAGTCGCCACCTCCAGTAGTTTGGCTCTCCACGTATCCTCGCCTCCATGCGGTGCCTTGTTCTCCCAGTCAATCCTGCCGTGATTGAAGTCCCTCATGATGAGCAGGTGGGACCTATTTCTACAGGCAGAAGAGGCTGCCCTCTCAATTATAGTGTTAACTGCCATGTTGTTGCTTTCGTACTCTTGACTGGGTCTTTTGTCATTTGGTGGAGGGTTATATATTACTGCTACTACTATCCTTGGTCCTCCCATTGTCATGGTGCCTGCTATGTAGTCTCTGAAACCCTCACAGCCCGGGATAGCCATCTCCTTAAAATTCCATTCCTTTCTCATGAGTAGGGCCACTCCTCCTCCTCCCCTACCTTCCCTCTTTCCTTATTATTGTGTACTTCTGGGGAAACACGGCATTCGTTATGATTCCAGAGAGTTTTGTTTCAGTGAGTCCAATTACATCTGGGTTCACTTCTTGTGCTCTTTCCCTTAGTTCACTTGCCTTGCTTGTGATCCCATCTATGTTCGAGTACATTGCCCTGAAACTAACTCTCTTCTGCTTCTCCTCTGGGGGGGACCTGTGGGGTCTGGGGTGAGAGGGAGCTGGGAGGATCTGGTATGGGGAGACTGGTGGAGGAGGAAGGGCTTGGGGGGGTAGGGGGGAGGGGGAGGGTAGGAAGAGTGGGTTAGGGGGGGAGGGGGAGGGTAGGGGGAGTGGGTGATGTGGGTGGGTGAGAGGGGGAGGGTTGGGGAGGTAAGGGATAGGGGAGAAAAGGGGGTTTGGGGGGGCAATAAAGTGGGGAGGGCTTGGGGGGCGTGGGGGCAAAGGGAAGGCTGAGGTGGTTGAGGAAGAGGGGAGGGTTTTGGGGAGTGGTGGAGAGGGGAAGGCTTAGGTGGGGTGGGGTAGAGTGGGGAGCTTAGGGGGGTGGGGGAGAATGGAGGGCTTGTGGGTGGGAGGGACGGAAGGGCATGTGGGAGAAGGGAGGGCTTGGGGGATGGGGGAGAAGGGAGGTCCTGGGGGGAGGGGGGAGTGGGAGGAGGGGGGAGTGGGGGGGGTGAGTGGGAGGAGAGGGGTGGGTGGGGGGAGGGTGCCTTAGGTGGGTACTTAGTGGGGGGCTGACAGGGGTTGGGGCAGGTAGGGTGTCTGTTGGGTGGAATGTGGGGGTGGTGCCGCACTCCCTGTGGCTAATGCACTGTTTGAGGAGGGTTCCCCATTCCCCTCTGGGATTGTAAGGATCAGGGGTGTGGCTCCCTGATTCCTTTCTCTCTCCCTGCGCTCCTTCCTTGCGTCTGCTGCCTGCATTCTCTCTTCCCTTGTCATATCCCTCTGCAAGAATACTCTTTTGAACTTCTCTACACCTACTAGACAGCACTTCCTTTCTAATAGTTCCTCTTTCCCGATTTCGCTCATGAAAACCACCTTTATCATTCGGTCTCTGTCCTTGTTGTACTTTCCAAGCCTGAAAACCTTTTCAACATTTTGCTCAGCTCCCTCCATCCTTACCTCTTTAAGGATCTCTTTAATCATGTTTTTGTCCTTGTCTCTCCGCTCCTTTGGTCTGGTCCCTGTTTGCTCTTTAATGCCTGCTACTACTACTGCTCTATTTCTCTATCAGCCGGCTAGTACATCTAGCTGCTTCCTGAGAGGAAGCCACTTCCATGGCAACTTCCTTAACTGCAGACCTAGCTTCAGGGCTCGTTTTAAGTATTTCAGCAAATGAGAGCTGAGGTGTGGAGGTCCCCTCCACAGTAGCATTCCTGTCTCCCTTAGGCACGGTTTGTGTCTGGTATTGCGGAGAGTCTCCTTCAGGCATCTTATCTCCTCCTTTGCTGCCCTTAGTTCATCCTGCAGGTTGGCAACTGTCTCCCTCATTACCCTCAGTCCTTCACTGAATTCATCCCACATTTGCTGGAATACTCCCTTCATCCAGGCTTCCTGTTCCACCCCTTCCTCTGAATTTGTTCCAGCCGCGATTGACATCCTGCGTGCGTAAGCCCGAGTTCGTGTCCCTTCCATGTTTTGCCCGAGAGAGAGAGAGAGAGAGAGAGAGAGAGAGAGAGAGAGAGAGAGAGAGAGAGAGAGAGAGAGAGAGGGTGTGTGTGGTGTGTGTGTGTACTCACCTATTTGCGCTTGCGGGGGTTGAGCTCTGGCTCTTTGGTCCCACCTCTCAACTGTCAATCAACTGGTGTACAGATTCCTGAGCCTACTGGGTTCCATCATATCTACATTTGAATCTGTGTATGGAGTGAGTGTGTGTGTGTACTCACCTAGTTGTGCTTGCGGGGGTTGAGCTCTGGCTCTTTGGTCCCGCCTTTCAACCGTCAATCAACGGTTCCCGAGTCTATTGGGCTCTATCATATCTACACTTGAAACTGTGTATGGAGTCAGCCTCCACCACATTACTTCCTAATGCATTCCATTTGTCAACCACTCTGACACTAAAAAAGTTCTTTCTAATATCTCTGTGGCTCATTTGGGCACTCAATTTCCACCTGTGTGTGTGTGTGTGTGTGTGTGTGTGTGTGTGTGTGTGTGTGTGTGTGTGTGTGTGTGTGTGTGTGTGTGTGTGTGTGTGTGTGTGTGTGTGTGTGTGTGTGTGTGTGTGTGTGTGTGTGTGTGTGTGTGTGTTGTGTGTGTGTGTGTGTGTGTGTGTGTGTGTGTGTGTGTGTGTGTGTGTGTGTGTGTGTGTGTGTGTGTGTGTGTGTGTGTGTGTGTGTGTTGTGTGTGTGTGTGTGTGTGTGTGTGTGTGTGTGTGTGTGTGTGTGTGTGTGTGTGTGTGTGTGTGTGTGTGTGTGTGTGTGTGTGTGTGTGTGTGTGTGTGTGTGTGTGTGTGTGTGTGTGTGTGTGTGTGTGTGTGTGTGTGTGTGTGTGTGTGTGTGTGTGTGTGTGTGTGTGTGGTGTGTGTGTGTGTGTGTGTGTGTGTGTGTGTGTGTGTGTGTGTGTGTGTGTGTGGTGTGTGTGTGTGTGTGTGTGTGTGTGTGTGTGTGTGTGTGTGTGTGTGTTGTGTGTGTGTGTGTGTGTGTGTGTGTGTGTGTGTGTGTGTGTGTGTGTGTTGTGTGTGTGTGTGTGTGTGTGTGTGTGTGTGTGTGTGTGTGTGTGTGTGTGACTTTACGAGGCTGAGGGGAGCGTGTTTTAGAAGAGTGATCGATAAAAAGTATCGCTGCCCTTAACCCCCTAAACTGTGCAGCTATTTCATATTACTACACAGAGATGCGCATGCCTAAAAATAGTTAAGTTTAAAGGAACAAAACAAGAAAATAGCGGTAGTTGTGGTGTTAAATGCTACAATCGAAGTAGCCTAATTTAGGAAGTAATTTTCTAGTCGCTCAGTACTTTGAATCTAGTAACCAAACAATTCTTCAAACTTTTTCTGATGTGGAGGCACATGATTCACGTGGCTCAACATTGTGGAAAAGCCCTGATGAAATCATGAGGGAGAGTTAGATATGGAATTAGATTGAGTCGAGTCTAGTATGCCAGAGATGATCTTTGACGACAGAAAAAATTTCTCAAGACGATGCAAGTTCGCACTTTCGGGGTGTACTGTTGCTTCATGTCCAAGAGGTCAGGCCCGGCCGAGTCGGGTCGGGTCAGGTCAGGTCAAGTCTTGAGTTGAACATTTAATGATAGTCTCATAATTGTGGTGGGTCATGTTTATGCTTTGACGCTTCGCAACAAACTGCAGCCGCTATGGCATTATTTGATAGTGAAGTAGCCTTAGGCTATGTAAAGGGGGTGGAGACTAGCTTCCTAGCTCCTAGTTATAGCAAGGAACACGTTCAGGGACAAGGCACTCGGGATTCAGCACTAACAATCACATCAGATATTTAGAACCTATGGACTGAAGACTCTCCAAGCCATGTGTGATTTACCATGAGGCGATTTCGGGGCTTAGCGACACCGCGGCCCGGTCGTCGACCAGGCCTCTTAAGCCAGACTTTCCACCAACCTGCTCTATTTTAGACCTTGCTGACTGTGTGATAGTATAATATGGTTCCATTTAAATGCTGATAGGAACATGTCAGGGATAGTCAGTCGTGCATTGATTCAATTTCCTCTCAATGACTCGACTCGGGAGTTGAATATTTGGCGAATTGGAAATGTTGTACACTTTAGGGAAATGTGTCAACCATTATCTGTGTTGTACAATTGCCTTTTAAATACGAGTATTGTGTGCGTTCTGCAACTTGAGTTCATCTTAGTCATGTGGTGTGCAAGAGTGCAGGACAGTGTGAATGGATCCATTATGATTTTCATATGACGAGATAACAAGAAGACTCTCTAATTTGTCTTAAAAAAAAATGTATGATGGTAGTCCACTCCTCCCTCTACCCCAACATTATCCCTTTCCCCCCCTTTCTCAATTTTGATCTTTTAACTCCACTTCACAGGAGTATGAGTAGGTGCACAATAAACACTTCACAGGAAGAGGGGTGCACAATAAACACTTGAGTATGGGGTGCACAATAAACATAAACACTTCACAGGAAGAGTATGGGGTGCACAATAAACACTTCACAGGAAGAGTATGGGGTGCACAATAAACACTTCACAGGAAGAGTATGGGGTGCACAATAAACACTTCACAGGAGGAGTAGTATGAGGGTGCACAATAAACACTTCACAGGCACAATAAACACTTCACAGGAGTATGGGGTGCACAATAAACACTTCACAGGAGAGAGTATGGGGTGCACAATAAACACTTCACAGGCACAATAAACACTTCACAGGAGAGTATGGGGTGCACAATAAACACTTCACAGGAAGAGTATGCACAATAAACACTTCACAGGAAGGTGCACAATAAACACT
>NW_025572623.1:22500-45000 GCF_020424385.1 Procambarus clarkii
AGGGCTTCTGTGATTTTGTCA
Organism: Procambarus clarkii; assembly: GCF_020424385.1. Taxonomy (NCBI): domain Eukaryota; kingdom Metazoa; phylum Arthropoda; class Malacostraca; order Decapoda; family Cambaridae; genus Procambarus; species Procambarus clarkii. Next base: position 22,522 of record NW_025572623.1, read on the forward strand.
TAGTGGTTGAGTAACTGTGACAGACAGGATCTTCCCGCTCTAAATCCATGTTGTCCTGGATTGTGCAATTCATTGTTTTCCATAAAACTAGAAATTTGATTCCTAATCACTCTTTCAAACACTTTTATTATGTGTGATGTTAGTGCAACTGGCCTATAATTTTTTGCCAAGGCTTTACTCCCCCCCTTGTGCAACGGAGCTATATCTGCAGATTTAAGTGCTGCTGGTATCTCCCCTGTATCCAGGCTCTTTCTCCATATTACGCTGAGTGCTCTCGCTACTGGTACTTTACATTTCTTTATGAATATTGAATTCCATGAGTCAGGCCCAGGAGCTGAGTGCATAGGCATATTGTCAATTTCTCTTTCAAAGTCTTCCGAGTTTGTGGTAATATCCGTTATATTATCTGCAGCTTGAATGTCATTCATAAAGAAGCTGTCTGGGTCATCAACTTTCATGTTGTTTATTGGTGTGCTAAACATAGCCTCATACTGGCTTCTTAGAATTTCACTAATCTCTTTGTTGTCCTCTGTGTACGTACCTTCATTTGTAATTAACGGTCCAATACTGGTCGAGGTTTTGGATTTTGATTTTGCGTATGTGAAAAAATATTTCGGATTTTTCCTTATCTCTTGTATAGCTTTCTGTTCCAATTCCATTTCCTCAGACTCATATGATCGCTTCAACGTTTGTTCTATTTCCTCAATCTCCCTGCTTAGGCTTGTTTTCCTTGCTTGTGATAGTTGTGTCTGCCGAAGCATTTCCGTTATTTTTTTCCTTCTCCTGTACAGTCGTCTGCGTTCTCTTTCTAGAGTGGTCCTCTTTCTGCCCCTCCTCACAGGTACGTGCTTCAAGCAGACCTTGTAAGCTTCAGCTGTCAGTTGAGCTATTCCCTGTGTGGGAGTTTTGTCGCTTAAGACCGTCTCCCATTGAATGGTTGCAAGGTCTACATTTATTTTTTCCCAGTCAATCCTCTTATTGTTGAAATTGAATTGATTGAATATTCCTTCTCGCTTGTTGGGTCTCTTAGACCTACTACCGTTATTTATGCTAGTTCGCACTTCAATGAGCTTATGGTCTGAGTATGAAGTATCTGAGATTGTGATGTCTCTGATTAGTTCATCATTGTTTGTGAATAACAAGTCTAGTGTGTTTTCGTTCCTAGTTGGTTCTGTAATCTGTTGATTGAGCGAGAATTTGTCACAGAATCTCAAAAGTTCTCTGACCTGTGGTTGGTTATTTCCCGGGTCATTCCCTGCTATGATATTTGTGTTTGCCATTCTCCATCTTAGACTCGGTAAATTGAAATCTCCAAGGAAGATAATATCTGGAGCTGGGTTTGCTAGGTTGTCAAGTATGTTCTCTATTTTGTGCATCTGCTCTGTGAATTCCTCAATCGTTGTATCTGGCGGTTTATATATTAGAATAATAATTAGGTTTAGTTTCTCTACCTTAATTCCAAGTACCTCTACCACCTCATTAGTTGAGTTTAGTAGTTCTGTGCATACCAGGTCTTCTTTAATATACAGACCTACTCCTCCATTTGACCTAGTTTTTCTATCACATCTATATAAATTATAATTTGGAATCCAGATTTCACCATCCATGTAATCTTTTGTATGAGTTTCCGTGAATGCCCCAAATATTGAGTTTGACTCTAATAGGAGGCCATTTATGAACTTAACTTTATTTCTTGACTTTGGCTTTAAACCTTGAATGTTTGCAAATATGAATGATTGTCCATATTGTGTGTCACTTCTGGAAGGTTTTGGTAGTTCTCCCTCCTCTCTACCCTGACCCAGGGTGTGTTGTTGTGGCAATGGTTTGTCCAGTTTTGGAAGTGATACTGGGGAGTGTGGTAGTCTCTGTGTAGTTGGGGGGTGTAGTATGTGTGGGCTTGATGACGAACCGTAGTCCAGTCTTGGGCATTTCCCCTTCTCCATCCGTACTCCTGCCACGTTTCTGCCTGTCTGTTTCTCCCTCTGTTTGTACCTGCCTCTAAAAAAATTTCAGGGCTATTATATTGGACTTCTTCTCTTATATAGCGCTGTGTACCTCTGACGTGGAAATCGGGGCAATGAAGATCGTAGCATTTCCTCTCATTGACTGAGAGTGTGCATAGCTTAGGGTGAAAATATCTACACTCTGTATCAAAACGACATCTGCCTTTCCCTAACCAGTTTCGGCATTTCCGTGGGTGCATGAATGAGCATTCCGTGCCTCTGGGCCCATATCTACACTGTCCTTTTGCATAATACCAGCAAATATTTTCATTTGTGATTGTATTATTCTTGTTTGTACCCGTGCACGACTTGGCTACCTCTGTGTTTTTTGTTCCAACTTTCTCGTTTCTGCATTCATTCTCGGTATTGCCCTTATCTTTCTCCTTGTTGCTTTCGTCTTTCTCATTTGTGTTCTCATTCGTCTCATTTTTTCTCTCCTTATTCATATCACCAGTGTGCTCTACAATATTGCCTTCATTTTTGTGTACCTCGACACTATACCCTTCTACATTGCTACTTTGACTCTCTAAATTCTCAGTCCCTGGGTTGTGTTCAGAGTTCGTTGCTGTCTTTATATACTCTGCATATATTTCTGGTAGTTTTTGTGTGAATTGTAGCCTGTGTACTTCAGGAATGTTATTCATTAGTTTGGTGATGTTTTCCCACATCTGTCTGTCTCTTTGACAGATCCAGTAGTTACCTTCCCGGTTTGCATATTGTGTAGGTAATCCTGTACAACTTAGGTGAAATCTTATGTTACAAATGTTACATACAATGCCTACAACACTCTTCCGAAGTGACTTAAGGCAGCCTCCACACACCTCCATGTTGGGTTTGTGATGTTATAATAATATATGCATATATTTAAGTATTATATGTATGTATATATAATATGTATCCAGTATATTTATAATATTACATATGTTTATTTACTGGTTGCCAGTTACTTGATTTATACACTGATTATGTGCCTGTAATATCCTAAGGGAATTTCTGCTTTCTTCCGGCTTGTAATGTTATTCACTTACTCTATTACTAGTTTCTAGCTCCACTTTCCCGTATTACAGAATATATTGCAAGTATATTATCACTGAGGGAGTATACTGCTACTGAGGGACGTCCTCTACACTGTGTAGGCCTCGTGGCTGTGTAATAAACAGCCTAGTGTGATGCCTCCTCCACAACTTTACATTTATACTTTTTCTTTGTACAATTCTCTAACACTATCCACTAATTTATATGTTGTGTTACACGTTCCACTTCACTGTTCAACGTATCACTGCTCGCTATATATGATATATATCGCTTATGCCTGTACACATGAGCCTGGTGGCACTGGCTCACCACGTGGGACCACCTTTATTCTGTATTTAACTCAAATTTCCACTGTTAATTTCTGTATTCTATTTTCCTACGGGTCACTATGCACTTGGTGATCACTGTGGGCCGTAATCCATGGTTGTAATCCTAAAAAAGCCCGGTTTATTCCAGTGTTTTAACGGAGCGCGACGACGACACGTCTGTCCCCTCCCCCGCGAACTACGAACTCCAGAGAAAAAAAAATGTGACTACTAGAATAGTAGTCATATTTTTTTGTAAGAGTATACAGAGAACAAAAAGAAAAACATATGACAAAAACAAAAAATCAATCAAAAGCAATTTCTCTGCAAAAGAAAAAATACAAAGGAGTTCTCTGAAAGAAAAAAAAAAAAACACACAACAAAAATAAAAACAGGGAAGTAAATAAATTAGACACGGAATATTTAATGTCACAGGAGAACCTAAAAAAAATTAACTAAAGCATGACGGTTGGTAAATGGCTTTCTGTGGCTCAGATGAATGTTATTCAGGCAACCGGGACAGAGCGTCGGCTATCACGTTGAGTCTGCCCGGTAGGTGGGTAATGGAAAGATTGAAGTCCTGTAGGTACAACGCCCACCTGAGGATGCGTTTATTCTTACCCTTCATCTGAGTCAGGAAGACTAGTGGGTTATGGTCCGTGTACACTTCGACTATATTACCTGTGAGGTAAACTTCGAACTTTTTACATGTTAACACTAGCGCCAACGCCTCTTTTTCTACCACTGAATAATTGCGTTGCGCCTTGTCGAATTTCACAGAGTAATAATATACTGGGTGTTCCACCTGATCATCCCCAGTTTGCAACAACACTGCACCAGCACCCGAGTCAGACGCGTCAACATGAATTTTAAACGGTCGGTCGAACCTTGGACTAGCAAGCACTGGGCGGAAGCTAAGATCAATTTCAAATTTTTAAATGCCTCTGCACAGTCTGATGACCACTTAAATTTAACGGCTTTCCGCAACAAGTCTGTGAGAGGAGTGGCAACACTGGAAAAGTTCTGACAAAAACGTCGATAGTACGCACACATACCGATAAATCTTAGAACGTCCTTTTTAGACTTTAGTACTGGATACTCCAGAATGGCATTGCCCAATTACTGTCAAACAGCACGATATCATCTAAATACGCCCGACAATTTGGCACCTTAGCGAGTAGAGAGTTCATGAGTCTCTGGAATGTGGCAGGGGCATTACGCAAGCCGAACGGTAACACTTGATACTCAAAAACACCCTCGGGTGTCACGAACGCGGTGAGCTGTTTAGCACGTTCAGTGAGTGGGATTTGATAATACCCCCTCGAGAGGTCGAATTTCGAAACGTACTTGGCATTTCCCAACTCGTCAATGCAGTCCTCGAGGAGGGGCAGCGGATAGGCATCCACAATGGTCACCTTGTTGAGCTGCCGATAGTCGGTGCATAATCGCCAGGAGCCGTCTGGTTTGGGGACCAAAAGGCAGGGCGAGCACCAAGAGCCCTGGCTCGGCCGGATGAGGCCGTGCTGGAGCAAGAAGTCGACCTCCTTCCGTACGATGGCCTTCTTTTCTGGACTCATCCGATAGGGTTGAAGGCGAATGGGAGTGTAGTCCGTCAACTCGACATCATGGCAAATGGCATCAGTCTGGGTCGGGACCTGCCCGAACAGACTGGAGAATTCATCAACCAACGACTGCACCTCTTCACGTTGGGCCATCTGCAAATGGGACAGTTCCTCCACAGCATTCACAGAACTAGAATTATTGAAAATGAGATTAGTTGGGTCCCCAGAGCAATCATCCCCTCTCTCACTGGAAATGGAAACATTGGTTAGTGCAATGGGCCTGGGGCCCTGGAACTTCTTCAGTCGATTTACATGTATGAGCATTACCTGGTTACGTTTGTCAGAGTGCCTCACTTTGTACGTGAGGTCCCCAGTCTTTTCTGTCACAATGTAGGGGCCTTCGTACTTGTGGGACATAGTGTTCCCTAGTCGAGGCTTTAATACCAGGACAGGGTCGCCAGGCTGAAATACCCGTAACTTAGATTTAGCATCGTTACGTTCTTTCATCTTTTCTTGGGCCTTGCCAAGATACTTAAATGCAGCCGCCTTGCAGTCATTGAGTCTCTGGTGGTGTTGCGCAAAGAAAGCCGAACCTTCGGTTAACGTTACGTTCCCTAACAGATTCTCCTGTAACATTTGCAAGGGTCCACGAACTTTATGGCCAAAGACTAACTCAAAAGGAGAACAGCCCAGTGAACTTTGTAATCCCTCTCTAGCCGCAAACAAAACATACGGTAAATTCTCATCCCAGAAGGTGTGGGAACTCTCGCACGATGTCTTCAACATCTGCTTCAGAGTTAGATGGAAACGTTCAATTACCCCCTGACTCTGTGGATGGTATGGGTTGGAAACCTTATGAGTTATTCCATGTTCCTTACAAAATTGCTCGAAAACATCAGACTTAAAATTAGTACCATTGTCAGTTTGCACGACCCGAGGCAGTCCAAAAGTGGAAAAAAATTGCAACATACGAGCAACAACAGTTTTTGCTCGGATGTTCCTTACAGCAAAAGCCTCTGGGTAACGAGTAGTGATACACATCATCGTGATTAGGTAAATATTACCAGACTTAGTTCTAGGTAATGGTCCAACACAGTCCATTACCACATGAGAAAATGGTTCCTCTGGCACGACAATAGGCCTTAGAGGAGCTTTAGGTGGAGTCTGGTTTGGTTTCCCAACCAGTTGACAAACAACACACGCATTACAAAATTTTGCCACATCGCTTTTCAGCTTGGGCCAGAAAAAATACTTTACAATTTTGTGATACGTAATATTAATACCTTGATGTCCCCCCATAGGATCATCATGAGCAGCTGCCAAAACTCTTTCTCTATAGCAGGTCGGCAACATAACCTGGTGGACTACCTCCCACTCATTTGACAAGGGAGCACTCTGTGGTCTCCATTTTCTCATCAAAATCCGATCATTGTAGTAGTACCCAGTTGCTGCGTCTACAATTTCCTCCATAGAGACGGCTGTTTCATGACAATCTGCAAGAGTGGGGTCAGCTTTCTGTAACTCACTCAAGGAGGCATCTAGGCCTTGGTCAGATGCCATTGGCCGAGGCTCAACAGTGTTCTCTTCCACCTCCCCACTACTCTCTGTAGGTGGCGGTGGCAGGCTCTCCACAATGTCCTCGGCCACGTCATCGAGTCGGGCCATGAATGTGTCCGCGAGGTCCACTTGGTTTTCACCACTCGGAAAGCTCCTCGTGACCTCGGGATTTACCACCTTGGCAAGCACAGGGCTGCCCTTACATTTAAGTCCCATAGACCTGGTCACCGCGCACGCAGGGTACACAACATTATCCTCTGCGGCGGGTGGATCCAGGCAAACCTTAGGGGTAGGCAACATAATAGGCAGTCTGGAGTCCCCTACCTTATCCCCTGCTAAATCATTACCAACTATTACATCAACATTAGGGAAAGGTAGGTATGGAGTGACTCCGACTGTACAAACACCCTTGTGGAAATCAGATTCCAGGGTAACCTTATGGAGGGGTACTGCCCGAGTATCACTAGTGACACCCTCGACCAGTACCACCTCTCCAGTGTCGAGAGTGTTGGCACCTTGCAACGCACTCTCTAAAATTAAAGTCTGGATGGCACCGGTGTCTCGGAAGATCACCACGTCCTTCCAGGAAGAACCCTCAGACAAAAGTAGTCTCCCTTTCGATAAGAATGGGGTAAGCAAGTCCAACCACTGTGGGTTGGAGGTCTTACTCCCTAACCCTTCTGAAAGCCTCAAGCCCTGTGTCACAACTAGAGCATTGGGTCTTTTTTCAGGGTGCAGTTGCCAACAACGGCTAATAGTGTGGTTTGGACGATTACAGTGACCACAAAAACGTCGGGGAGAAGAGACATTACTAACAGAATTACCCTTCGGTTCACCTTTAGGTGCCGTTGGGCTAGACACTTTAACAGGGTTAGTTATGTCTGAAACAGAAGGTGCATTAGGTAAAGGGTTAGAATGAGCTGGTCTGGACTGGCTGTGGGTATAAGGTTTGCTACTCTGTGGGGTATAATTATTTTTATTGGGCCTTTTGCCCGCCAATTGGTAGTTTTCTGCCAACTTGGCCAAATCCCCTATTTTAGAATTTAACTCTATCCTTCCTCTAATATACTGGGAAACATTCTCTGGCATAATATCTATAAAATGCTCCATTAAAATTAAGTTCCTGAGAGCCTCGTATGTTTCGGCTTTCGCCGAGCGAATCCATCTATCAAATAATCGAACTTGATCATTCACAAATTCAGTGAGCGGTTGGTTGTGAGTAGGCCTAAGGTTACGATAAACTTGGCGGTGAGCTTCAGGAGTAATTTCATATGCCCGCAAAATACATTCCCTGACTTTATCATATTCGAAACACTCGTCGTCAGGCATATTTATAAAAATATCTTGTGCTTTACCCCTAAGTCTTCCCTGTAGGATTTTCACCCACTCTTCCTTTGGCCAGTTCATGGACGTGGCCACTCTCTGAAAATGGTTGAAAAACCTTTCAGGGTCAGACTCGGAAAATTCAGGCAAATTATGCTTTTTCTCATAATGCCTGGGGTTTGAATCCCCGGCAGGTGGAGGTCCAGTGGCATTCGCTCTAATTCTAGCCTCCTCGGTTTTGAGTTTTTGCTCCTCTAATTTTATTTTTGCTAACTCTAAAGCTAATTCACTTTCCCTATGAGTTGCACTTTTTGCTTGGCTAGGCTGGCATAAAGGTGTATCACTTGCCAATAGTTGTTCATCAATACAATGTTGTAATATTTCATTCACCAAAGTCCACTTTTTATCTGCGACATTTAATTCTAGGCCAAATTCCTGGCCTAACAATACTAAATTAGACTTTTTAAGTTTCTTTATCTCTACCACTGAAGGCTCCCTTGCCAGGTTCTGCATTTCAGAAGACATCACTAATAATTTTAGCTCCCAGCCAAAGAAAAAATTAAAAAATAAAAATTGGAAAAAAAACAAAAATTTGCACGGCCCCTAACACAAGGCCACACTAACCTTAATCGTGAAGGGATCCAGCTGGGTGTCCAGTCAGTGCAAGAATGTCCTTTGCTAGATGAGCTGGACCCTAGGCTAGCACACAACCGTTCTGCGGAAATAAAAAATTTTAATTTTGGCACTCGAGAATCTAATTTTTTACACTTATAATGTTCCTCCCGGACTGGCCAACCACTTATTACAAATGATATGAGTGGGGCTTCTATGGGGTACTGGTACTATTAAGGGGTAAAGGTAGTTAGAAGACAAGAGTATCAAATATGGGAGAGCTAAAAGGCCCGGCCCCCAAAATAAACTATCCACAGTAGTAATAACTTGCTACAAGACCATATATGTTAGTCTAAGGGTTGATCACTGCGCTCCCACCTTGGAAGAAGAGATACTCTGTAATTCATGTACTTATTTATTAACCCCTCAACAACCCCCCATATACACTCACACCAATAACAATAATAATAATAACTTTACCACACTATCTTACGTTAAAAGCCTTGGTCCACATAGACAGGATACAAGGTTTACACTAATAACAAGCTAGGGTAAAGTACTACTGGATAAGCACTGAAGCGGGATGCAGCTTAGGGTAGTGAGACCATGTGGTACCCTAATACAAACACAACACTTAGGGTAAACAAAACACTGGCAAATACTAACCCCAAGTCTCACCAATAGTTACTACCAGAGTAGGTACACTCCCTATAATGCCCCGTACTTAGCTTAAGGATACAGGAACTTCAGGTAAGGGAAATAAGTAAGAGGAGAAGGGAGAAGAGTAGGGATACAGCCACAGAGTAGGTCTTATCCGCACACACCAGCCACAGAGAAGAGCGAGCTAGCCACCAGCTGCCTCCCTCATCGTGGTGCCGGGATGAGCCTAATTGATCGTGCAGCAAAGCACATTAAAGATCTTCCCCTATGCAACGTATTGTTACTTTATGAATGATTAGAAAGTATTAGTAAGCAAAGTTGGTGCCTATGTTATTATTTAATAATCAACCCCCAGCTCAGTCTTTAAATGCTCTTTGAGAAACAATAATAGTCTTACGTCTGGCAGGGAAGATACAAACAATTTCCATTCGAAATGCGCCAACTGTACTACTTAGGAAGTTTAATAGCTCAATTTTGACCTCTGGTTTCCACTGGAGAACCCAGGGTCGTAACAGGAGGTCTGGCTGGTGTGGGAGGTCTGGCTGGTGTGGGGGGTCTGGCTGGTGTGGGAGGTCTGGCTGGTGTGGGAGGTCTGGCTGGTGTGGGAGGTCTGGCTGGTGTGGGAGGTCTGGCTGGTGTGGGAGGTCTGGCTGGTGTGGGAGGTCTGGCTGGTGTGGGAGGTCTGACTGGTGTGGGAGGTCTGGTAGGTGTGGGAGGTCTGGTAGGTGTGGGGGGTCTGGTAGGTGTGGGGGGTCTGGCTGGTGTGGGAGGTCTGGCTGGTGTGGGAGGTCTGGCTGGTGTAAGGGGTCTGGCAGGTGTGGGAGGTCTGGCTGGTGTGGGAGGTCTGGTAGGTGTGGGGGGTCTGGCTGGTGTGGGAGGTCTGGCCGGTGTGGGAGGTCTGGCTGGTGTGGGAGGTCTGGCTGGTGTGGGAGGTCTGGCAGGTGTGGGAGGTCTGGCAGGTGTGGGGGGTCTGGCAGGTGTGAAGGGTCTGGCTGGTGTGGGAGGTCTGGCTGGTGTGGGAGGTCTGGCTGGTGTGGGAGGTCTGGCTGGTGTGGGAGGTCTGGCTGGTGTGGGAGGTCTGGCTGGTGTGGGAGGTCTGGCTGGTGTGGGAGGTCTGGTAGGTGTGGGGGGTCTGGCTGGTGTGGGAGGTCTGGCTGGTGTGGGAGGTCTGGCTGGTGTGGGAGGTCTGGCTGGTGTGGGAGGTCTGGCTGGTGTGGGGGGTCTGGCTGGTGTGGGAGGTCTGGCTAGGTGTGGGAGGTCTGGCTGGTGTGGGAGGTCTGGCTGGTGTGGGAGGTCTGGCTGGTGTGGGAGGTCTGGTGGTGTGGGGGGTCTGGTGGTGTGGGAGGTCTGGCTGGTGTGGGAGGTCTGGCTGGTGTGGGAGGTCTGGCTGGTGTGGGAGGTCTGGCTGGTGTGGGAGGTCTGGCTGGTGTGGGAGGTCTGGCTGGTGTGGGAGGTCTGGCTGGTGTGGGGGGTCTGGTAGGTGTGGGGGGTCTGGCTGGTGTGGGAGGTCTGGCTGGTGTGGGAGGTCTGGCTGGTGTGGGAGGTCTGGCTGGTGTGGGAGGTCTGGCTGGTGTGGGAGGTCTGGCTGGTGTGGGAGGTCTGGCTGGTGTGGGAGGTCTGGCTGGTGTGGGAGGTCTGGCTGGTGTGGGAGGTCTGGCTGGTGTGGGAGGTCTGGCTGGTGTGGGAGGTCTGGCTGGTGTGGGAGGTCTGGCAGGTGTGGGAGGTCTGGTAGGTGTGGGGGGTCTGGTAGGTGTCGGGGGTCTGGCTGGTGTGGGAGGTCTGGCTGGTGTGGGAGGTCTGGCTGGTGTGGGAGGTCTGGCTGGTGTGGGAGGTCTGGCTGGTGTGGGAGGTCTGGCTGGTGTGGGAGGTGTGGCTGGTGTGGGAGGTCTGGCTGGTGTGGGAGGTCTGGCTGGTGTGGGAGGTCTGGCTGGTGTGGGAGGTCTGGTAGGTGTGGGGAGGTCTGGTAGGTGTGGGGGGTCTGGTAGGTGTGGGGGGTCTGGCTGGTGTGGGAGGTCTGGCTGGTGTGGGAGGTCTCTGGTGTGGTGTGGGAGGTCTGGCTGGTGTGGGAGGTCTGGCTGGTGTGGGAGGTCTGGCTGGTGTGGGAGGTCTGGCTGGTGTGGGAGGTCTGGCTGGTGTGGGAGGTCTGGCTGGTGTGGGAGGTCTGGTAGGTGTGGGAGGTCTGGCTGGTGTGGGAGGTCTGCCTGGTGTGGGAGGTCTGGTAGGTGTGGGGGGTCTGGTAGGTGTGGGAGGTCTGGCTGGTGTGGGGGGTTTGGCTGGTGTGGGAGGTCTGGCTGGTGTGGGAGGTCTGGCTGGTGTGGGAGGTCTGGTAGGTGTGGGGGGTCTGGTAGGTGTGGGGGTCTGGCTGGTGTGGGAGGTCTGGCTGGTGTGGGAGGTCTGGCTGGTGTGGGAGGTCTGGCTGGTGTGGGAGGTCTGGCTGGTGTGGGAGGTCTGGCTGGTGTGGGAGGTCTGGCTGGTGTGGGAGGTCTGGCTGGTGTGGGAGGTCTGGGGGGTGTGGGAGGTCTGGCTGGTGTGGGAGGTGCTGGTGTGGGAGGTCTGGCTGGTGTGGGAGGTCTGGCTGGTGTGGGAGGTCTGGTGGTGTGGGGGGTCTGGCTGGTGTGGGTGGTCTGGCTGGTGTGGGAGGTCTGGCTGGTGTGGGAGGTCTGGCTGGTGTGGGAGGTCTGGCTGGTGTGGGAGGTCTGGCTGGTGTGGGAGGTCTGGCTGGTGTGGGGGGTCTGGTAGGTGTGGGGGGTCTGGCTGGTGTGGGAGGTCTGGCTGGTGTGGGAGGTCTGGCTGGTGTGGGAGGTCTGGTAGGTGTGGGGGGTCTGGCTGGTGTGGGAGGTCTGGCTGGTGTGGGAGGTCTGGCAGGTGTGGGAGGTCTGGCTGGTGTGGGAGGTCTGGCTGGTGTGGGAGGTCTGGCTGGTGTGGGAGGTCTGGCTGGTGTGGGAGGTCTGGCTGGTGTGGGGGGTCTGGTAGGTGTGGGAGGTCTGGCTGGTGTGGGAGGTCTGGCTGGTGTGGGAGGTCTGGCTGGTGTGGGAGGTCTGGCTGGTGTGGGAGGTCTGGCTGGTGTGGGAGGTCTGGTAGGTGTGGGGGGTCTGGTAGGTGTGTGGGAGGTCTGGCTGGTGTGGGAGGTCTGGCTGGTGTGGGAGGTCTGGCTGGTGTGGGTGGTCTGGTAGGTGTGGGGGGTCTGGTAGGTGTGGGGGGTCTGGCTGGTGTGGGAGGTCTGGCTGGTGTGGGAGGTCTGGCTGGTGTGGGAGGTCTGGTCTGGGTGTGGGGGGTCTGGCTGGTGTGGGAGGTCTGGCTGGTGTGGGAGGTCTGGCTGGTGTGGGAGGTCTGGCTGGTGTGGGAGGTCTGGCTGGTGTGGGAGGTCTGGCTGGTGTGGGAGGTCTGGCTGGTGTGGGAGGTCTGGCTGGTGTGGGGGGTCTGGTAGGTGTGGGGGGTCTGGTGGTGTGGGAGGTCTGGCTGGTGTGGGAGGTCTGGCTGGTGTGGGAGGTCTGGCTGGTGTGGGAGGTCTGGTAGGTGTGGGGGGTCTGGTAGGTGTGGGGGGTCTGGCTGGTGTGGGAGGTCTGGGTAGGTGTGGGGGGTCTGGTAGGTGTGGGAGGTCTGGCTGGTGTGGGAGGTCTGGCTGGTGTGGGAGGTCTGGAGGTCTGGCTGGTGTGGGAGGTCTGGCTGGTGTGGGAGGTTTGGCTGGTGTGGGAGGTCTGGCTGGTGTGGGAGGTCTGGTAGGTGTGGGGGGTCTGGCTGGTGTGGGAGGTCTGGCTGGTGTGGGAGGTCTGGCTGGTGTGGGAGGTCTGGCTGGTGTGGGGGGTCTGGTAGGTGTGGGAGGTCTGGCTGGTGTGGGAGGTCTGGCTGGTGTGGGCTGGTGTGGGGGGTCTGGTAGGTGTGGGAGGTCTGGCTGGTGTGGGGGGTCTGGCTGGTGTGGGAGGTCTGGTTGGTGTGGGAGGTCTGGCTGGTGTGGGAGGTCTGGCTGGTGTGGGAGGTCTGGCTGGTGTGGGAGGTCTGGCTGGTGTGGGAGGTCTGGCTGGTGTGGGAGGTCTGGCTGGTGTGGGAGGTCTGGCTGGTGTGGGGGGTCTGGCTGGTGTGGGAGGTCTGGCTGGTGTGGGAGGTCTGGCTGGTGTGGGAGGTCTGGTGGTGTGGGAGGTCTGGGTGGGGGGTCTGGTGTGTGGGGGTCTGGCTGGTGTGGGAGGTCTGGCTGGTGTGGGAGGTCTGGCTGGTGTGGGAGGTCTGGCTGTGTGGGGGGTCTGGGAGGTCTGGCTGGTGTGGGAGGTCTGGCTGGTGTGGGAGGTCTGGCTGGTGTGGGAGGTCTGGTGGTGTGGGGGGTCTGGCTGGTGTGGGAGGTCTGGCTGGTGTGGGAGGTCTGGCTGGTGTGGGAGGTCTGGCTGGTGTGGGAGGTCTGGCTGGTGTGGGAGGTCTGGCTGGTGTGGGAGGTCTGGCTGGTGTGGGGGTCTGGTAGGTGTGGGGGGTCTGGCTGGTGTGGGAGGTCTGGCTGGTGTGGGAGGTCTGGCTGGTGTGGGAGGTCTGGCTGGTGTGGGAGGTCTAGGTGTGGGGGGTCTGGCTGGTGTGGGGGGTCTGGCTGGTGTGGGAGGTCTGGCTGGTGTGGGAGGTCTGGCTGGTGTGGGAGGTCTGGCTGGTGTGGGAGGTCTGGCTGGTGTGGGAGGTCTGGCTGGTGTGGGAGGTCTGGCTGGTGTGGGAGGTCTGGTAGGTGTGGGGGGTCTGGTGGTGTGGGGGGTCTGGCTGGTGTGGGAGGTCTGGCTGGTGTGGGAGGTCTGGCTGGTGTGGGAGGTCTGGTAGGTGTGGGGGGTCTGGCTGGTGTGGGGGGTCTGGCTGGTGTGGGAGGTCTGGCTGGTGTGGGAGGTCTGGTGGTGTGGGGGGTCTGGCTGGTGTGGGGGGTCTGGCTGGTGTGGGAGGTCTGGCTGGTGTGGGAGGTCTGGCTGGTGTGGGAGGTCTGGCTGGTGTGGGAGGTCTGGCTGGTGTGGGAGGTCTGGTGTGGGAGGTCTGGCTGGTGTGGGAGGTCTGGTGGTGTGGGAGGTCTGGCTGGTGTGGTGTGGTGGGAGGTCTGGCTGGTGTGGGGGGTCTGGCTGGTGTGGGAGGTCTGGCTGGTGTGGGAGGTCTGGCTGGTGTGGGAGGTCTGGCTGGTGTGGGAGGTCTGGCTGGTGTGGGAGGTCTGGCTGGTGTGGGAGGTCTGGTAGGTGTGGGAGGTCTGGCTGGTGTGGGAGGTCTGGCTGGTGTGGGAGGTCTGGTGGTGGGGAGGTCTGGCTGGTGTGGGGGGTCTGGCTGGTGTGGGAGGTCTGGTCTGGTGTGGGAGGTCTGGCTGGTGTGGGAGGTCTGGCTGGTGTGGGAGGTCTGGCTGGTGTGGGAGGTCTGGCTGGTGTGGGAGGTCTGGCTGGTGTGGGGGGTCTGGTAGGTGTGGGGGTCTGGTCTGGCTGGTGTGGGAGGTCTGGCTGGTGTGGGAGGTCTGGCTGGTGTGGGAGGTCTGGTAGGTGTGGGAGGTCTGGCTGGTGTGGGAGGTCTGGCTGGTGTGGGAGGTCTGGCTGGTGTGGGAGGTCTGGCTGGTGTGGGAGGTCTGGTAGGTGTGGGGGTCTGGTAGGTGTGGGGGGTCTGGCTGGTGTGGGAGGTCTGGTGTGGGGTCTGGGAGGTCTGGCTGGTGTGGGAGGTCTGGTAGGTGTGGGGGGTCTGGCTGGTGTGGGAGGTCTGGCTGGTGTGGGAGGTCTGGCTGGTGTGGGAGGTCTGGCTGGTGTGGGAGGTCTGGCTGGTGTGGGAGGTCTGGCTGGTGTGGGAGGTCTGGCTGGTGTGGGAGGTCTGGCTGGTGTGGGAGGTCTGGCTGGTGTGGGAGGTCTGGCTGGTGTGGGAGGTCTGGCTGGTGTGGGAGGTCTGGCTGGTGTGGGAGGTCTGGTAGGTGTGGGGGGTCTGGCTGGTGTGGGAGGTCTGGCTGGTGTGGGAGGTCTGGCTGGTGTGGGAGGTCTGGCTGGTGTGGGAGGTCTGGCTGGTGTGGGAGGTCTGGCTGGTGTGGGAGGTCTGGTAGGTGTGGGGGGTCTGGGTGGTGTGGGGGGTCTGGCTGGTGTGGGAGGTCTGGCTGGTGTGGGAGGTCTGGCTGGTGTGGGAGGTCTGGCTGGTGTGGGAGGTCTGGTAGGTGTGGGGGGTCTGGTAGGTGTGGGGGGTCTGGCTGGTGTGGGAGGTCTGGCTGGTGGTGGTGGTGTGGGAGGTCTGGTGTGGGGGTGTAGGTGGGAGGTCTGGCTGGTGTGGGAGGTCTGGTCTGGTGGTGTGGGAGGTCTGGTAGGTGTGGGGGGTCTGGCTGGTGTGGAAGGTCTGGCTGGTGTGGGAGGTCTGGCAGGTGTGGGAGGTCTGGCTGGTGTGGGAGGTCTGGTAGGTGTGGGGGGTCTGGTAGGTGTGGGGGGTCTGGCTGGTGTGGGAGGTCAGGCTGGTGTGGGACGTCTGGCTGGTGTGGGAGGTCTGATAGGTGTAGGAGGTCTGGCTGGTGTGGGAGGTCTGGCTGGTGTGGGGGTCTGGCTGGTGTGGGGGTCTGTCTGGTGTGGGAGGTCTGGTGTGGGAGGTCTGGCTGGTGTGGGAGGTCTGGCTGGTGTGGGAGGTCTGGCTGGTGTGGGAGGTCTGGCTGGTGTGGGAGGTCTGGCTGGTGTGGGAGGTCTGGCTGGTGTGGGAGGTCTGGCTGGTGTGGGAGGTCTGGCTGGTGTGGGAGGTCTGGCTGGTGTGGGAGGTCTGGCTGGTGTGGGGGGTCTGGCTGGTGTGGGAGGTCTGGTTTGTGTGGGAGGTCTGGCTGGTGTGGGAGGTCTGCCTGGTGTGGGAGGTCTGGCTGGTGTGGGGGTCGGGCTGGTGTGGGAGGTCTGGCTGGTGTGGGAGGTCTGGCTGGTGTGGGAGGTCTGGCTGGTGTGGGAGGTCTGGCTGGTGTGGGAGGTCTGGTAGGTGTGGGGGTCTGGCTGGTGTGGGAGGTCTGGCTGGTGTGGGAGGTCTGGCTGGTGTGGGAGGTCTGGCTGGTGTGGGAGGTCTGGTAGGTGTGGGGGGTCTGGTAGGTGTGGGGGGTCTGGCTGGTGTGGGAGGTCTGGCTGGTGTGGGGGGTCTGGTCTGGTGTGGGGGGTCTGGTGGTGTGGGAGGTCTGGCTGGTGTGGGAGGTCTGGCTGGTGTGGGAGGTCTGGCTGGTGTGGGAGGTCTGGCTGGTGTGGGAGGTCTGGCTGGTGTGGGAGGTCTGGTAGGTGTGGGGGGTCTGGCTGGTGTGGGAGGTCTGGCTGGTGTGGGAGGTCTGGCTGGTGTGGGAGGTCTGGCTGGTGTGGGAGGTCTGGCTGGTGTGGGAGGTCTGGCTGGTGTGGGAGGTCTGGCTGGTGTGGGAGGTCTGGCTGGTGTGGGAGGTCTGGCTGGGGTGGGAGGTCTGGTAGGTGTGGGAGGTCTGGTGGTGTGGGAGGTCTGGCTGGTGTGGGAGGTCTGGCTGGTGTGGGGGGTCTGGTAGGTGTGGGGGTCTGGCTGGTGTGGGAGGTCTGGCTGGTGTGGGAGGTCTGGTGGTGTGGGGGGTCTGGCTGGTGTGGGAGGTCTGGCTGGTGTGGGAGGTCTGGCTGGTGTGGGAGGTCTGGCTGGTGTGGGAGGTCTGGCTGGTGTGGGAGGTCTGGCTGGTGTGGGAGGTCTGGCTGGTGTGGGAGGTCTGGCTGGTGTGGGTGTGTAGGTCTGGCCGGTGTGGGTGTGTAGGTCTGGCCGGTGTGGGTGTAGGTCTGGCTGGTGTGGGTGTAGGTCTGGCCGGTGTGGGTGTGTAGGTCTGGCCGGTGTGGGTGTGTAGGTCTGGCTGGTGTGGGAGGTCTGGCTGGTGTGGGAGGTCTGGCTGGTGTGGGAGGTCTGGCTGGTGTGGGAGGTCTGGCTGGTGTGGGAGGTCTGGCTGGTGTGGGAGGTCTGGCTGGTGTGGGAGGTCTGGCTGGTGTGGGAGGTCTGGCTGGTGTGGGAGGTCTGGCTGGTGTGGGAGGTCTGGCTGGTGTGGGAGGTCTGGCTGGTGTGGGAGGTCTGGCTGGTGTGGGAGGTCTGGCTGGTGTGGGAGGTCTGGTGGGAGGTCTGGTAGTGTGGGAGGTCTGGCTGGTGTGGGAGGTCTGGCTGGTGTGGGAGGTCTGGAGGTCTGGCTGGTGTGGGAGGTCTGGTAGGTGTGGGGGGTCTGGTAGGTGTGGGGGGTCTGGTAGGTCTGGCTGGTGTGGGAGGTCTGGCTGGTGTGGGAGGTCTGGCTGGTGTGGGAGGTCTGGCTGGTGTGGGAGGTCTGGCTGGTGTGGGAGGTCTGGCTGGTGTGGGAGGTCTGGCTGGTGTGGGAGGTCTGGCTAGGTGTGGGGGGTCTGGGTGTGGGAGGTCTGGTCTGGTGTGGGAGGTCTGGCTGGTGTGGGAGGTCTGGCTGGTGTGGGAGGTCTGGCTGGTGTGGGAGGTCTGGCTGGTGTGGGAGGTCTGGCTGGTGTGGGAGGTCTGGCTGGTGTGGGAGGTCTGGCTGGTGTGGGAGGTCTGGCTGGTGTGGGAGGTCTGGCTGGTGTGGGAGGTCTGGCTGGTGTGGGAGGTCTGGCTGGTGTGGGAGGTCTGGCTGGTGTGGGAGGTCTGGCTGGTGTGGGAGGTCTGGCTGGTGTGGGAGGGGAGGTGTCTGGCTGGTGTGGGAGGTGTGGGGGGTCTGGCTGGTGTGGGAGGTCTGGCTGGTGTGGGAGGTCTGGCTGGTGTGGGAGGTCTGGCTGGTGTGGGAGGTCTGGTAGGTGTGGGAGGTCTGGCTGGTGTGGGAGGTCTGGCTGTGTGGGGAGGTCTGGCTGGTGTGGGAGGTCTGGCTGGTGTGGGAGGTCTGGCTGGTGTGGGAGGTCTGGCTGGTGTGGGAGGTCTGGCTGGTGTGGGAGGTCTGGCTGGTGTGGGAGGTCTGGCTGGTGTGGGAGGTCTGGCTGGTGTGGGAGGTCTGGCTGGTGTGGGAGGTCTGGCTGGTGTGGGAGGTCTGGCTGGTGTGGGAGGTCTGGCTGGTGTGGGAGGTCTGGCTGGTGTGGGAGGTCTGGCTGGTGTGGGAGGTCTGGCTGGTGTGGGAGGTCTGGCTGGTGTGGGAGGTCTGGCTGGTGTGGGAGGTCTGGCTGGTGTGGGAGGTCTGGCTGGTGTGGGAGGTCTGGCTGGTGTGGGAGGTCTGGCTGGTGTGGGAGGTCTGGCTGGTGTGGGGAGGTCTGGCTGGTGTGGGAGGTCTGGTCTGGTGTGGGAGGTGGCTGGCTGGTGTGGGAGGTCTGGCTGGTGTGGGAGGTCTGGTGGTGTGGGGGTCTGGCTGGTCTGGCTGGTGTGGGAGGTCTGGCTGGGTGTGGGAGGTGTGGGAGGTCTGGTGTGGGGGGTGGTGTGGGAGGTCTGGCTGGTGTGGGAGGTCTGGTGGTGTGGTCTGGTGTGGGGGGTCTGGCTGGTGTGGGAGGTCTGGCTGGTGTGGGAGGTCTGGCTGGTGTGGGAGGTCTGGCTGGTGTGGGAGGTCTGGCTGGTGTGGGAGGTCTGGCTGGTGTGGGAGGTCTGGCTGGTGTGGGAGGTCTGGCTGGTGTGGGAGGTCTGGCTGGTGTGGGTCTGGCTGGTCTGGTCTGGTGTGGGAGGTCTGGCTGGTGTGGGAGGTCTGGCTGGTGTGGGAGGTCTGGCTGGTGTGGGAGGTCTGGCTGGTGTGGGAGGTCTGGCTGGTGTGGGAGGTCTGGCTGGTGTGGGAGGTCTGGCTGGTGTGGGAGGTCTGGCTGGTGTGGGGGGGTCTGGCTGGTGTGGGGGGTCTGGCTGGTGTGGGAGGTCTGGCTGGTGTGGGAGGTCTGGCTGGTGTGGGAGGTCTGGCTGGTGTGGGAGGTCTGGCTGGTGTGGGAGGTCTGGTAGGTGTGGGGGGTCTGGCTGGTGTGGGAGGTCTGGCTGGTGTGGGAGGTCTGGCTGGTGTGGTGTGGGAGGTCTGGCTGGTGTGGGAGGTCTGGCTGGTGTGGGAGGTCTGGCTGGTGTGGGAGGGGTAGGTGTGGGGGGTCTGGCTGGTGTGGGAGGTCTGGCTGGTGTGGGAGGTCTGGCTGGTGTGGGAGGTCTGGCTGGTGTGGGAGGTCTGGCTGGTGTGGGAGGTCTGGCTGGTGTGGGAGGTCTGGTCTGGTGTGGGTCTGGTAGGTGTGGGGGGTCTGGCTGGTGTGGGAGGTCTGGCTGGTGTGGGAGGTCTGGCTGGTGTGGGAGGTCTGGCTGGTGTGGTCTGGCTGGTGTGGGAGGTCTGGCTGGTGTGGGAGGTCTGGCTGGTGTGGGAGGTCTGGCTGGTGTGGGAGGTCTGGCTGGTGTGGGAGGTCTGGCTGGTGTGGGAGGTCTGGCTGGTGTGGGAGGTCTGGCTGGTGTGGGAGGTCTGGCTGGTGTGGGAGGTCTGGCTGGTGTGGGAGGTCTGGCTGGTGTGGGAGGTCTGGCTGGTGTGGGAGGTCTGGCTAGGTGTGGGAGGTCTGGTAGGTGTGGGGGGTCTGTGTGGGAGGTCTGGCTGGTGTGGGAGGTCTGGCTGGTGTGGGAGGTCTGGTCTGGGTGTGGGAGGTCTGGCTGGTGTGGGAGGTCTGGCTGGTGTGGGAGGTCTGGCTGGTGTGGGAGGTCTGGCTGGTGTGGGCTGGTGTGGGGTCTGGCTGGTGTGGGAGGTCTGGCTGGTGTGGGAGGTCTGGCTGGTGTGGGAGGTCTGGTGGTGTGGGGGTCTGGCTGGTGTGGGAGGTCTGGCTGGTGTGGGAGGTCTGGTAGGTGTGGGAGGTCTGGCTGGTGTGGGAGGTCTGGCTGGTGTGGGAGGTCTGGCTGGTGTGGGAGGTCTGGCTGGTGTGGGAGGTCTGGTCTGGCTGGTGTGGGAGGTCTGGCTGGTGTGGGAGGTCTGGCTGGTGTGGGAGGTCTGGCTGGTGTGGGGGGTCTGGCTGGTGTGGGAGGTCTGGCTGGTGTGGGAGGTCTGGCTGGTGTGGTCTGGGGTGTGGGGGGTCTGGCTAGGTGTGGGGGGTCTGGCTGGTGTGGGAGGTCTGGCTGGTGTGGGAGGTCTGGCTGGTGTGGGAGGTCTGGCTGGTGTGGGAGGTCTGGTAGGTGTGGGGGGTCTGGTAGGTGTGGGGGGTCTGGCTGGTGTGGGAGGTCTGGCTGGTGTGGGAGGTCTGGCTGGTGTGGGAGGTCTGGCTGGTGTGGGAGGTCTGGCTGGTGTGGGAGGTCTGGCTGGTGTGGGGGGTCTGGTTGGTGTGGGAGGTCTGGTAGGTGTGGGAGGTCTGGCTGGTGTGGGAGGTCTGGCTGGTGTGGGAGGTCTGGCTGGTGTGGGAGGTCTGGCTGGTGTGGGAGGTCTGGCTGGTGTGGGAGGTCTGGCTGGTGTGGGAGGTCTGGCTGGTGTGGGAGGTCTGGCTGGTGTGGGAGGTCTGGCTGGTGTGGTCTGGTGGTGTGGGAGGTCTGGCTGGGTGTGGGAGGTCTGGCTGGTGTGGGAGGTCTGGCTGGTGTGGGGGTCTGGTGGTGTGGGAGGTCTGGTAGGTGTGGGAGGTCTGGCTGGTGTGGGAGGTCTGGCTGGTGTGGGAGGTCTGGCTGGTGTGGGAGGTCTGGTCTGGCTGGTGTGGGAGGTCTCTGGGAGGTCTGGGTGTGGGAGGTCTGGCTGGTGTGGTCTGGTGTGGGAGGTCTGGCTGGTGTGGGAGGTCTGGCTGGTGTGGGAGGTCTGGCTGGTGTGGGAGGTCTGGCTGGTGTGGGAGGTCTGGCTGGTGTGGGAGGTCTGGCTGGTGTGGGGGGTCTGGCTGGTGTGGGAGGTCTGGCTGGTGTGGGAGGTCTGGCTGGTGTGGGAGGTCTGGCTGGTGTGGGAGGTCTGGCTGGTGTGGGAGGTCTGGTGGTGTGGGAGGTCTGGCTGGTGTGGGAGGTCTGGCTGGTGTGGGGGGTCTGGCTGGTGTGGGAGGTCTGGCTGGTGTGGGGGTCTGGCTGGTGTGGGAGGTCTGGCTGGTGTGGGAGGTCTGGCTGGTGTGGGAGGTCTGGTGGTGTGGGAGGGGAGGTGTCTGGTGGTGTGGGAGGTCTGGTAGGTGTGGGGGGTCTGGCTGGTGTGGGAGGTCTGGCTGGTGTGGGAGGTCTGGCTGGTGTGGGAGGTCTGGCTGGTGTGGGAGGTCTGGCTGGTGTGGGAGGTCTGGCTGGTGTGGGAGGTCTGGCTGGTGTGGGAGGTCTGGCTGGTGTGGGAGGTCTGGCTGGTGTGGGAGGTCTGGCTGGTGTGGGAGGTCTGGCTGGTAGGTGGGAGGTCTGGCTGGTGTGGGAGGTCTGGCTGGTGTGGGAGGTCTGGCTGGTGTGGGAGGTCTGGCTGGTGTGGGAGGTCTGGCTGGTGTGGGAGGTCTGGCTGGTGTGGGAGGTCTGGCTGGTGTGGGAGGTCTGGCTGGTGTGGGAGGTCTGGCTGGTGTGGGAGGTCTGGCTGGTGTGGGAGGTCTGGCTGGTGTGGGAGGTCTGGCTGGTGTGGGAGGTCTGGCTGGTGTGGGAGGTCTGGCTGGTGTGGGAGGTCTGGCTGGTGTGGGAGGTCTGGCTGGTGTGGGAGGTCTGGCTGGTGTGGGAGGTCTGGCTGGTGTGGGGGGTCTGGCTGGTGTGGGAGGTCTGGCTGGTGTGGGAGGTCTGGCTGGTGTGGGAGGTCTGGAGGTCTGTGGGGGGCTGGTGGGAGGTCTGGCTGGTGTGGGAGGTCTGGCTGGTGTGGGAGGTCTGGCTGGTGTGGGAGGTCTGGTGGTGTGGGGGGTCTGGAGGTCTGGCTGGTGTGGGAGGTCTGGCTGGTGTGGGAGGTCTGGCTGGTGTGGGAGGTCTGGTAGGTGTGGGGGGTCTGGTAGGTGTGGGGGGTCTGGTAGGTGTGGGGGGTCTGGCTGGTGTGGGAGGTCTGGCTGGTGTGGGAGGTCTGGCTGGTGTGGGAGGTCTGGCTGGTGTGGGAGGTCTGGTAGGTGTGGGAGGTCTGGCTGGTGTGGGAGGTCTGGCTGGTGTGGGAGGTCTGGCTGGTGTGGGAGGTCTGGCTGGTGTGGGAGGTCTGGCAGGTGTGGGGGGTCTGGTAGGTGTGGGGGGTCTGGCTGGTGTGGGAGGTCTGGCTGGTGTGGGAGGTCTGGCTGGTGTGGGAGGTCTGGCTGGTGTGGGAGGTCTGGTAGGTGTGGGGGGTCTGGTGTGGTCTGGCTGGTGTGGGAGGTCTGGCTGGTGTGGGAGGTCTGGCTGGTGTGGGAGGTCTGGCTGGTGTGGGAGGTCTGGCTGGTGTGGGAGGTCTGGGTCTGGTGTGGGAGGTCTGGCTGGTGTGGGAGGTCTGGCTGGTGTGGGAGGTCTGGCTGGTGTGGGAGGTCTGGCTAGGTGTGGGGGGTCTGGCTGGTGTGGGAGGTCTGGCTGGTGTGGGAGGTCTGGCTGGTGTGGGGGGTCTGGCTGGTGTGGGAGGTCTGGCTGGTGTGGGAGGTCTGGCTGGTGTGGGAGGTCTGGCTGGTGTGGGAGGTCTGGCTGGTGTGTGGGAGGTCTGGCTGGTGTGGGAGGTCTGGCTGGTGT
>NW_025572623.1:50000-52500 GCF_020424385.1 Procambarus clarkii
TCTTCCCCTATGCAACGTATTGGTTACTTTAATGAATGATTAGAAAGTATTAGTAGCAAAGTTGGTGCCTATGTTATTATTTAATAATCAACCCCCAGCTCAGTCTTTTAAATGCTCTTTGAGAAACAATAATAGTCTTACTCTGGCAGGGAAGATACAACAATTTCCATTCGAAATGCGCCAACTGTACTACTTAGGAAGTTTATATAGCTCAATTTTGACCTCTGGTTTCCACTGGAGAACCCATGGTCGTAACAGGAGGTCTGGCTGGTGTGGGAGTCTGGCTGGTGTGGGGGTCTGGCTGGTGTGGGAGGTCTGGCTGTGTGGGAGGTCTGGCTGGTGTGGGAGGTCTGGCTGGTGTGGGAGGTCTGGCTGGTGGGGAGGTCTGGCTGGTGTGGGAGGTCTGGCTGGTGTGGGAGGTCTGACTGGTGTGGGAGGTCTGGTAGGTGTGGGAGGTCTGGTAGGTGTGGGGTCTGGTAGTGTGGGGGGTCTGGCTGGTGTGGGAGGTCTGGCTGGTGTGGGAGGTCTGGCTGGTGTAAGGGGTCTGGCAGGTGTGGGAGGTCTGGCTGGTGTGGGAGGTCTGGTAGGTGTGGGGGGTCTGGCTGGTGTGGGGTCTGGCCGGTGTGGAGGTCTGCCGGTGTGGGAGGTCTGGCTGGTGTGGGAGTCTGGCAGGTGTGGGAGGTAGGCAGGTGTGTGGGGTCTGGCAGGTGTGAAGGTCTGGCTGGTGTGTGGGGTCTGGCTGGTGTGGGAGGTCTGGCTGGTGTGGGAGGTCTGGCTGGTGTGGGAGGTCTGGCTGGTGTGGGAGGTCTGGCTGGTGTGGAGGTCTGGCTGGTGTGGGAGGTCTGGTAGGTGTGGGGGGTCTGGTATGTGTGGGAGGTCTGGCTGGTGTGGGAGGTCTGGCTGGTGTGGGAGGTCTGGCTGGTTGGGAGTCTGGCAGGTGTAAGGGGTCTGGCTGGTGTGGAGGTCTGGTAGGTGTGGCGGGTCTGGTAGTGTGGGGGGGTCTGGCTGGTGTGGAGGTCTGGCTGGTGTGGGAGGTCTGGTATGTGTGGGGGGTCTGGCTGGTGTGGGAGGTCTGGCTGGTTGGAGGTCTGGCTGGTGTGGGAGGTCTGGTAAGTGTGGGGGTCTGGCTGGTGTGGAGGTCTGGCTGTGTGAGAGGTCTGGCTGGTTTGGGAGGTCTGGCTTGTGTGGGGGGTCTGGTAGGTGTGGGGGTCTGGCTTTGTGTGGAGGTCTGGCTGGTGTAGGAGGTCTGGCTGGTGTGGGAGGTCTGGCTGGTGTGGGAGGTCTGGCTGGTGTGGGGGTCTGGCTGGTGTGGGAGGTCTTGGCTGGTGTGGGAGTCTGGCTGGTGTGGGAGTTCTGGCTGGTGTGGGAGGTCTGGCTGGTGTGGGAGGTCTGGCTGGTGTGGGAGGTCTGACTGGTGTGTGGGTCTGGTAGGTGTGGGAGGTCTGGTAGGTGTGGGGGGTCTGGTAGGTGTAGGGGGTCTGGCTGGTGTGGGAGGTCTGGCTGGGTGGGAGGTCTGGCTGGTGTGAGGGGTCTGGCAGGTGTGGGAGGTCTGGCTGGTGTGGGAGGTCTGGTAGGTGTGGGGGGTCTGGCTGGTGTGGGAGATCTGGCCGGTGTGGGAGGTCTGGCCGTGTGGGGAGGTCTGCTGGTGTGGGAGGTCTGGCAGGTGTGGGAGGTCTGGCAGGTGTGGGGGTCAGGCAGGTGTGAAGGGGTCTGGCTGGTGTGGGAGGTCTGGCTGGTGTGGGAGGTCTGGCTGGTGTGGGAGGTCTGTCTGCTGGTGTGGGAGGTCTGGCTTGTGTGGGAGGTCTGGCTGGTGTGGGAGCTGGCTGGTGTTGAGGGTCTGGTAGGTGTGGGAGGTCTGGCTGTGTGGGAGGTCTGGCTGGTGTGGGAGGTCTGGTAGGTGTGGGGGGGTCTGGTAGGTGTTGGGGGTCTGGCTGGTGTAGGGGTCTGGCTGGTGTGGGAGGTCTGGCTGGTGTGGGAGGTCTGGCTGGTGTGGGAGGTCTGGTAGGTGTGGTGGGTCTGGAAGGTGTGGGGGGTCTAGCTGGTGTGGGAGTTCTGGCTGGTGTGGGAGGTCTGGCTGGTGTGGGGGTCTGGCTGGTGTGGGAGGTCTGGCTGGTGTGGTAGGTCTGGCTGGTGTGGGAGTCTGGCTGGTGTGGGAGGTCTGGTAGGTGTGGGGGGTCTGGCTGGTGTGGGAGGTCTGGCTGGTGTGGGAGGTCTGCTGGTGTGGGAGTGTGGTAGGTGTGGGGGTCTGGTAGGTGTGGGAGGTCTGGCTGGTGTGGGAGCTGGCTGGTGTGGGAGGTCTGGCTGGTGTGGGAGGTCTGGCAGGTGTAAGGGGTCTGGCTGGTGTGGGAGGTCTGGTAGTGTGGGGGGTCTGGTATGGTGGGGGTCTGGCTGGTGTGGGAGGCCTGGCTGGTGTGGGAGGTCTGGCTGGTGTGGGAGGTCTGGCAGGTGTGGGGGGTCTGGCTGGTGAGGGAGGTCTGGCTGGTGTGGGAGGTCTGGCTGT
>NW_025572623.1:60000-75000 GCF_020424385.1 Procambarus clarkii
GCTGGTGTGGGAAGGTCTGGCTGGTGTGGGAGGTCTGGCTGGTGTGGGAGGTCTGGCTGGTGTGGGAGGTCTGGCTGGTGTGGGGGTCTGGCTGGTGTGGGGAGGTCTGGTAGGTGTGGGAGGTCTGGCTGGTGTGGGAGGTCTGGCTTGTGGGAGGTCTGGTAGGTGTGGGGGGTCTGGTAGGGTGGGGGGTCTGGCTGGTGTAGGAGGTCTGGCTGGTGTGGGGGGGAAGGTCTGGCTGGTGTGGGAGGTCTGGCTTGGGGGGGTTTTGTGGGAGTCTTTTTGGGGGGGGGGGGGCTGGCGGTGTGGGGGCCCCTTTTGGGGGCGGGTTTGTTGGGGGCGGTGGTTGGGGTTTTTGGGGGGCTCTTTGGGAGGTTTGGGGTTGGGAGGCGGGGGTTGGGGGGCGGGGTTTGGGAGGGGGGGTGGGGGGGTTTTTGGGGGGGCTCGGGGGAGGTTGGGGGGGGGCGGCTTGTGGGATTGGGTTTTCTTGGGTTGGGATTGGGGTGTGGGGGGCTGGATGTGGGGGGTTTGGTGGGGCTGGGGGGTGGGATCGGGGGTTTGGGGGTCGGGGGTTGGGAGGTTGGTTTTGGGGGGGGGGCCGGGGTTGGGGGGTCTGCGGGTGGGAGGCTGGTTAGGTCGGGGTTGGGGGGTCTTGGGGGGGGGTCGGAGGGGGGGTTGGTTTGGGGGCGGGGGGGGAGGCTGGGGGGGGGGGGATTGGGGGTTTGGGGGGGGGGCGGGGTGTCCTTGACTTGTATACCATGCAAGGTGATGGAGAAGATCGTGAGAAAAAACCTGGTAACACATCTGGAGAGAAGGGACTTCGTGACAAATCGCCAACATGGGTTCAGGGAGGGTAAATCTTGCCTTACAGGCTTGATAGAATTCTACGATCAGGTGACAAAGATTAAGCAAGAAAGAGAGGGCTGGGCGGACTGCATTTTCTTGGATTGTCGGAAAGCCTTTGACACAGTACCGCATAAGAGGCTGGTACATAAGCTGGAGAGACAGGCAGGTGTAGCTGGTAAGGTGCTCCAGTGGATAAGGGAGTATCTAAGCAATAGGAAGCAGAGAGTTACGGTGAGGGGTGAGACCTCCGATTGGCGTGAAGTCACCAGTGGAGTCCCACAGGGCTCTGTACTCGGTCCTATCTTGTTTCTGATATATGTAAATGATCTCCCGGAGGGTATCGATTCATTTCTCTCAATGTTTGCGGACGATGCTAAAATTATGAGAAGGATTAAAACAGAAGAGGACTGTTTGAGGCTTCAAGAAGACCTAGACAAGCTGAAGGAATGGTCGAACAAATGGTTGTTAGAGTTTAACCCAACCAAATGTAATGTAATGAAGATAGGTGTAGGGAGCAGGAGGCCAGATACAAGGTATCATCTGGGAGAGGAAATTCTTCAGGAGTCAGAGAAGGAAAAAGACTTGGGGGTTGATATCACGCCAGACCTGTCTCCTGCAGCACATATCAAGCGGATAACATCAGCGGCATATGCCAGGCTGGCCAACACACACACACACACACACACACACACACACACACACACACACACACACACACACACCACACACACACACACAACACACACACACACACACACACACACACACACACACACACACACCACACACACACACACACCACACACCACACACACACACACACACCACACACACCACACACACACCACACACACCACACACACACACACACACACACACACACACACACACCACACACACACACACACACACACACACACACACACACACACACACACACACACACACACACACACACACACACACACACACACACACACACACACACACACACACACACACACACACACACACACACACACACACACACACACACCACACACACACACACCACACACACACACCACACACCCACACACACACACCACACACACACACCACACACACACACACACACACACACACACACACACACACACACACACACACACACACACACACACACACACACACACACACACACACACACACACACACACACACACACCCACACACACACACACACACACACACACACACACACACACACACACACACACACACACACACACACACACACACACACACACACACACACACACAGTCGCGCGCGGAGAAGGTAGGAGACACACGCGATTAGTGAGGTCCGCGGAAATTCGTCAATTTCTCGGGACATTGAAGGAGTATAGAGGCTAGATCATAGTATTTGGCCTCTCGCAGTGTGTAGCTAGCAGGGTGCAACATAGCATAGTCATATCGCTAGCGATAGTGCGAAGATTTGGCGAAGAAACCAAAAGTGGAGCTAGGGCATCACCGGTGCATGTAAGTGTGTGACCTGACCGGGTGGGACGACCCGCCGTGGAACTACCTGATTGGGCTGTTGAGTGGTGACTGTGATCAGTGGTACAGTGAATTAGTGAACTGTCACATAACGATACAGTGACTGACTCCAGAGCTTTGTGTAGACAGAGAAGAACCGACCTCATCAATCTACCAGCACTTAGTGAATCACCTAGTGGGAGACAACGACGGATAACCATCGTCATCATACATCGTCCTTACTCATCTGGTTGTGTGAGCGGGAGGCAGACTGGTATGTACCCCTCTCTGGTCAATTAATCAGGTGTACAGATTGAGGTAAAAGATTATCAAATTCTCGTTCAGGATATCATATATAATTAAAAATCTCAGAGTGGCTCATTTAGGCAGAGGTAACGCATAAGGGATATCTTGACACATACAAGCACGCCCGCCCACGTTCGTATACACGCACACAAGTGTGCACACGCTAAAACAGCCACACACGTGCACACACACACACACACACACACACACACACAATTGTCCAGTCAGGGGAAAAGGCATTAACACCTGGGATAGGACCTTACTATCCCCCCCCCCCCTCTTGACCCCACCATCGGACCTGACCTGACTTAGTCGCCATCTCCGCCCCCCCCCCACCCCCAGTCCCCCGCATCGCCCATACACACACTCTTCCCCTCCCCACTCTCCCTCTCTCCCACTCCCTCTCTCTCTCCACTCTCTCTCTCCTCTCTCTCTCTCCTGCTCTCTCTCTCTCTCTCTCTCTCTCTCTCTCTCTCTCTCTCTCTCTCTCTCTCTCTCTCTCTCTCTCTCTCTCTCTCTCTCTCCCTCCCTCTCCTCTCCCTCCCCCTCCTCTCCCCCTCTCCCTCCCTCTCTTTCCTTCCCCCTCCCTCTCTGCCACACACACACACACACACTCCTCCCCCCCTCTCTCCCTCACCCGCTCTCTCCCTCACCCGCTCTCTCCCTCACCCCTCTCTCCCTCACCCACTCTCTCCCTCTCCTCTCTCTCCCTCCCGCCTCTCTCTCCATCTCCTCCCCCCCCCCTCCCCTTCTACTTTCTTCTCACTTCAGTGGAAGGGTCGGATCCCCCCCACCCACCCATTTATCTCTCCCTTTATCACTCCCTTTCCTCTCTCTCTCTCTCTCTCTCTCTCTCTCTTCCTCTCTCTCTCTCTCTCCCTCCCCCATCCCAACAGGGTCAAGCATGGCAGCCAGAGGTCCCAGGGGAACAGGAAAGAGCCAAGGTGACGAGATGAAGGAAATGTTCGCCCAGTTTCTGGAGGACATCAAGAGTGAGATGCAAGAAATGATGCAGGAAATGAAGAACGAAATAAGCAACCTGAAAAGAGAGCTGACAGCAGCAAAGGAGGAGATTAGAGCCCTCAAAGAGAATGGTATCGAGGCTGAGAATCAGAAAACCACCCAGGGAGAAGGTGGTAATAGTTTTCTGGATGAGAATGCCACAATAAAAGCAACATTTGCGGAAATACTAAAAAAAAATAACTCTGAAGTAATGACTGCAGTGATGGAGGTGGCCATGAAAGCAGCCACCTCGCAGGAGGCGGCACGCTCCACTAGCCAACTGCTGGAAAGGAACAGATCAGTGGTTGCTGTGGGTATTAAGGAGCAGGAAGGATCTAATAGGACAGAGTGGAATGACAAGGACAAAGCAGCAGTGAATGAAGTACTAAAGGCACTAGACATGGAAGGGGCTGAGCATAGCATTGAGAAGGTTTTCAGGCTAGGCCGGTACAACAAAGACCGAGACCGAATGATAAAGATAGTGTTTGCAAACGAGAACACAAAGGAGAAGATCCTATCAAGGAAGAGCTCCCTGAAAAACGTGGGAAAATTAAAAAATGTATTCCTCCAGAGAGACATGACAAGGGAGGAGAGAGCCGTGGCGGCAGAAGCAAGGAAGAGGCGCAGGGCGAGAGGGGAAAACCAGGAAGTCACAGCTCCCAACACAACACCCCCAGAGGCGAGGGGGGAACCCACAACCAGCTACCCAGTAACACCAGAAGGGAGGACAACCCCGCCTCCCTCCTCTGCATAGAAAACCCCCCTACCCCAAACCCTCCCTGCCCCCACTCAAATGTTCAGCCAAATCTCCCTCCCCCCACACCCAATCCCCACCCTTCTACCCCTCCCCTCCTCCCGAGTCCTCCCTCCCCCCCTTTCCTTCCCGTCCTCCCTCCCCTTTCACCCCATACCCTCCCTGTCCCTCCCCCTTCACTGGATCCCCCGCCCCTCATCCCAGTATCCTCTGAGACCCTGTTATCCACCTCACAGGTCCTCACACCCATGGAACAGCCTCCCCCACCAGCAGAACACTCACCAAGGAGGCGATTTGAGAAGGGACAGAAGAAAGTGAGCCTCAAAGCGATGTACACTAACATAGATGGAATTACAAATAAAGCAAATGAGCTTGGAGAACTGGTACTAGAGGAAAACCCAGACATAATAGCCCTCACAGAAACAAAGATCACGAAAACGATAACAAATGCAGTGTTCCCACAGGACTATTATGTTATGAGGAAAGAGAGGGAAGGAAGAGGTGGGGGTGGTGTAGCTCTGCTGGTAAGAAAAGGCTGGGATTTTGAGGAGATGGATATTCAGGGCTGTGAAGGTTTCAGTGACTACATAGCAGGTACTGTAACAAATGGAGGGAAAAAAATTATAGTCGCAGTCATATATAATCCACCACCAAATGACAGAAGACCTAGACAGGAATATGATAGAAACAACATGGCCACCATTAACATAATAGAAAGAGCAGCTTCTGTTGCTAGCAGGAATGGATCTGGACTACTAATTATGGGAGACTTCAACCATGGGAAGATAGATTGGAAGAACAGAGACCCGCATGGAGGACCAGAAACATGGAGAGCTAAGCTGCTGGACGTGGCAACAAGAAACTTTCTAAGCCAGCACACCAAAGAACCAACAAGAATGAGAGGAGAAGATGAACCAGCAATGCTTGATTTGATATTTACCCTAAATGAATGGGATATAAGGGAAGTTAAGATGGAAGCGCCCTTGGGAATGAGTGACCACAGTGTATTGAACTTTGAGTACCTGGTAGAGCTAGGACTTATCTCCCCCCAAAAAGAACTAGGAATCAAAAGGCTGGCATACCGAAAGGGGAATTATGAACAGATGAGAAGTTTCCTAAGTGAAATACCTTGGGACACAGACCTCAGAGACAAGTCTGTACAGGGTATGATGGACTATGTTACCCAAAAGTGTCAGGAGGCAGTAAACAGGTTCATCCCGGCCCAAAGGGAAAAATCCGAGAAGCAACAGAAGAATCCATGGTATAATAGGGCATGTATGGAAGCGAAGAAACTGAACAAAAAGGCGTGGAGGAACTTCCGGAATAACAGAACACCAGAAAGCAGAGAGAGATACCAGAGAACCAGGAATGAGTACGTCAGGGTGAGAAGAGAAGCAGAGAAAAATTTTGAAAATGATATAGCAAACAAAGCCAAGACCGAACCAAAGCTACTCCACAGTCACATCAGAAGGAAAACAACAGTGAAAGAACAGGTATTGAAACTTAGAACAGGCGAGGACAGGTATACAGAGAATGACAGAGAGGTGTGTGAGGAACTCAACAAGAGGTTCCAGGAGGTCTTCACAATAGAACAGGGTGAGGTCACTGTGCTAGGAGAAAGGGAGGTAAACCAGGCGGCCTTGGAGGAGTTCGAAATTACGAGAGAGGAGGTCAAGAGACACCTGCTGGATCTGGATGTTAGAAAGGCTGTTGGTCCAGATGGGATCTCACCATGGGTACTGAAAGAGTGTGCAGAGGCACTTTGCTTGCCACTCTCCATAGTGTATAGTAAGTCACTAGAGACGGGAGACCTACCAGAAATATGGAAGACGGCGAATGTGGTCCCAATATACAAAAAGGGCGACAGACAAGAGGCACTGAACTACAGGCCAGTGTCCTTGACTTGTATACCATGCAAGGTGATGGAGAAGATCGTGAGAAAAAACCTGGTAACACATCTGGAGAGAAGGGACTTCGTGACAAATCGCCAACATGGATTCAGGGAGGGTAAATCTTGCCTTACAGGCTTGATAGAATTCTACGATCAGGTGACACAGATTAAGCAAGAAAGAGAGGGCTGGGCGGACTGCATTTTCTTGGATTGTCGGAAAGCCTTTGACACAGTACCGCATAAGAGGCTGGTACATAAGCTGGAGAGACAGGCAGGTGTAGCTGGTAAGGTGCTCCAGTGGATAAGGGAGTATCTAAGCAATAGGAAGCAGAGAGTTACGGTGAGGGGTGAGACCTCCGATTGGCGTGAAGTCACCAGTGGAGTCCCACAGGGCTCTGTACTCGGTCCTATCTTGTTTCTGATATATGTAAATGATCTCCCGGAGGGTATCGATTCATTTCTCTCAATGTTTGCGGACGATGCTAAAATTATGAGAAGGATTAAAACAGAAGAGGACTGTTTGAGGCTTCAAGAAGACCTAGACAAGCTGAAGGAATGGTCGAACAAATGGTTGTTAGAGTTTAACCCAACCAAATGTAATGTAATGAAGATAGGTGTAGGGAGCAGGAGGCCAGATACAAGGTATCATCTGGGAGAGGAAATTCTTCAGGAGTCAGAGAAGGAAAAAGACTTGGGGGTTGATATCACGCCAGACCTGTCTCCTGCAGCACATATCAAGCGGATAACATCAGCGGCATATGCCAGGCTGGCCAACATACGAACGGCATTCAGAAACTTGTGTAAAGAATCATTCAGAACTTTGTATACCACATATGTCAGGCCAATCCTGGAGTATGCAGCCCCAGCATGGAGTCCATATCTAGTCAAGGATAAGACTAAACTGGAAAAGGTTCAAAGGTTTGCCACCAGACTAGTACCCGAGCTGAGAGGTATGAGCTACGAGGAGAGACTACGGGAATTAAACCTCACTTCGCTGGAAGACAGAAGAGTTAGGGGGGACATGATCACCACATTCAAGATTCTGAAGGGGATTGATAGGGTAGATAAAGACAGTCTATTTAACACAAGGGGAACACGCACAAGGGGACACAGGTGGAAACTGAGTGCCCAAATGAGCCACAGAGATATTAGAAAGAACTTTTTTAGTGTCAGAGTGGTTGACAAATGGAATGCATTAGGGGGTGATGTGGTGGAGGCTGACTCCATACACAGTTTCAAGTGTAGATATGACAGAGCCCGATAGGCTCAGGAATCTGTACACCTGTTGATTGACGGTTGAGAGGCGGGACCAAAGAGCCAGAGCTCAACCCCCGCAAACACAACTAGGTGAGTACAACTAGGTGAGTACACACACACACACACACACACACACACACACACACACACACACACACACACACACACACACACACACACACACACACACACACACACACACACACACACACACCGTAAAAACACAACTAGTAAACACACACACACACACACACACACACACACACCGCCTGGGGTAAAAGTGCTACCAGTTTTTTGAAGGAACTGGGTTCTAGGCTCATTGAAACAACAAGGGACCCGAGAGCTGCAAGCTTTCTTTTCCAGCGCCTCAGTGTGGCGATACAGAGGGGAAATGCGCACTGCATCCAGGGTTCCTGCCCGCCATCTGAGGAGCTGGAGGAACTCGACAACCTATGATAACCATCTTTGTAACCCATGTGTAACTCCTTTTTTGTAACAAAGTTCAAATAAAGTAAAATATATGTGTACATATATATATATATATATATATATATATATATATATATATATATATATATATATATATATATATATATATATATATATATATGTCGTACCTAGTAGCCAGAACGCACTTCTCAGCCTACTATGCAAGGCCCGATTTGCCTAATAAGCCAAGTTTTCCTGAATTAATATATTATTGGAGTAAAATTAACGTAGATATATGACCGAACCTAACCAACCCTACCTAACCTAAACTAACCTATCTTTATAGGTTAGGTTAGGTTAGGTAGCCGAAAGAGTTAGGTTAGGTTAGGTTAGGTAGGTTAGGTAGTCGAAAAAACATTAATTCATGAAAACTTGGCTTATTAGGCAAATCGGGCCTTGCATAGTATGAAAAGTGCGTTCTGGCTACTAGGTACGACATACATACATACATATATATATATATATATATATATATATATATATATATATATATATATATATATATATATATATATATATATATATATATATATATATATATATATGTATGTATGTCGTACCTAGTAGCCAGAACGCACTTCTCAGCCTACTATGCAAGACCCGATTTGCCTAATAAGCCAATTTTTCATGAATTAATGTTTTTCGACTACCTAACCTAACCTAATCTAACTTTTTCGGCTACCTACCTAACCTATAAAGATAGGTTAGGTTAGGTTAGGTAGGGTTGGTTAGGTTCCGTCATATATCTACGTTAATTTTAACTCCAATAAAAAAAAATTGACCTCATACATAATGAAATGGGTAGCTTTATCATTTCATAAGAAAAAAATGAGAAAATATATTAATTCAGGAAAACTTGGCTTATTAGGCAAATCGGGCCTTGCATAGTAGGCTGAGAAGTGCGTTCTGGCTACTAGGTACGACATATATATATATATATATATATATATATATCGTACCTATATATATATATATATATATACTTCGTACCTAGTAGCCAACTTCTCAGCCTACGATTTGCCTAATAAGCCAAGTTTTCCTGAATTAATATATTTACTATAATTTTTTTCTTATGAAATGATAAAGCAACCCTTTTCTCTATGTATGAGGTCAATTTTTTTTTATTGGAGTTAAAATTAACGTAGATATATGACCGAACCTAACCAACCCTACCTAACCTAA
The DNA here is from genome assembly GCF_020424385.1 of Procambarus clarkii. Taxonomy (NCBI): domain Eukaryota; kingdom Metazoa; phylum Arthropoda; class Malacostraca; order Decapoda; family Cambaridae; genus Procambarus; species Procambarus clarkii. The sequence continues at coordinate 69,246 of NW_025572623.1, forward strand.
CCTAACCTATATTTATAGGTTAGGTTAGGTTAGGTAGAAACGTTAGGTTAGGTTAGGTTAGGTAGGTTAGGTAGACGAAAAAACATTAATTCATGAAAACTTGGCTTATTAGGCAAATCGGGCCTTGCATAGTAGGCTGAGAAGTGCGTTCTGGCTACTAGGTACGACATATATATATATATATATATATATATATATATATATATATATATATGTCGTACCTAGTAGCCAGAACGCAATTCTCAGCCTACTATGAAAGGCCCGATTTGCCTAATAAGCCAAGTTTTCACTTAATTAATATATTTTCTCTAATTTTTTTCTTATGAAATGATAAAGCTACCCATTTCATTATGTATGAGGTCAATATTTTTTTATTGGAGTTAAAATTAACATAGATATATGACCGAACCTAACCAACCCTACCTAACATAACCTAACCTATCTTTATAGGTTAGGTTAGGTTAGGTAGCCGAAAAAGTTAGGTTAGGTTAGGTTAGGTAGGTTAGGTAGTCGAAAAACAATTAATTCATTCAGGAAAACTTGGCTTATTAGGCAAATCGGGCCTTGCATAGTAGGCTGAGAAGTGCGTTCTGGCTACTAGGTACGACATATATATATATATATATATATATATATATATATATATATATATATATATATATATATATATATATATATATATATATATATATATATATATATATATATATATTATATATATATATATATAAAAACTCTTTAAACTCGTCTTTCATTCCTTCAATATCCTTAATTTCTTACTGTTTTAAATTTTATCAACTTTTAGATAATTTATTTTCTCCCTATCTCCTTTTATTAAATTTTTTCCCCCCACATCTATTTATTTTCTTGCTCTGCTTTCTCGCATTCCCAACCATTATATTCTACTCCACTAATTCTTTCATTTGCTTCTCCTCTCCACCTTTCGTATTATCTGCGAGTTGTGTCCTTGCTAAGATATTCTCCGTTCCTCTGGCTCCTCACAGCTTTAGTGACCTGCCTCACACCTCAGCTACTGGCCCACCACCTGCCCCCCTCTCATGCACCACCTGCAGCAACCCTCACCACCCCACCTGGCCCACCACCTTCCCCACGGCACCCACCACTAGTTTCCTCACTAAACCCACCTTCCTCATTACGTCTGTATCAACACCTTATGTTAAAAGGGGACAAACACACACCCTACAATTCTAAAATAGTTACTAATACATTCACTTGCATAACACCACCCCCACTACACCCCACAACACATTACCTTACCCTTCCCTCACTTTTCCCACCGTCCCTCTCTTTACCCATCGGTTCATCCTCTTGGGGGAATGAATGAAGGGTTTAAGTGTCATTCCATCCCATGCAGAAGAGGACTGGGTCAACGTGGAGTTCTTTATATTTACTCGTTCAGTCCTTATTGTGTTCAATAAGGACGTTGTTGCCTTGTGTTCTCTCATTGGTGTCCCAGTAGCAGGGAATGGTGTCTGAGGGGTCAATACACTCCCTGACGGCTCTTCAACATCATCATTACCCTTTCTTGGCTGGTGCTGCCACATCTCTCTCTCTCTACCAGCCTGCTCCTTCCTGCTACCTCACCTCTCCATAACTGTCTCCTACTCTCATGCCTCCTACCTTGTCTTCTACTATTCTACTTTTTCCTTACTCCGTCTCTGCCTCTTCCTAACTCCTACTCTGCCACTACCTGCAAATTTTACTGTACTTGTGCCCTTGCATCCTCCTCCATTGTTCTCTTCGAATTTCTCAGCATTGTCTTGTGTATATATAGTATATATTATATATATATTATATATCACAAACTTGCATAAACTCACAAGCCGAATGTATCAGACTCCTCACCATGAAAAGTTCGAGCCCTAGACTGCCAGGAGCAATGAAACCACTGAGAAGTCAAGTACTCTGACTCAGTATTGAGATGTTTTCTCAACTTCTTAGATTAGTGAATCTTAATAACATCCTCCTATATAATTATCCATTTTCTAACAGCTTACTTGAAGACGAATTTGATCTTGTCGAAATTCACAATAATTAATTATTTATTATAGAGAATATGGCCTTTCCTACCTGTACTGACCTTAGTACAATAACACAGAAATGTATAATTTTGTCGGTTTTCTTCTCTCAACTATATTTAAATCTAGACTTCAGCATAATTGTATAATTGAACAATGGATTAATCTACACCTAGCGTATATTTAGGTGGGTTAGGCTAACCCCACGCGCCCCTTTGTCCCAATTGAGGTCGTGTTTACTCAAAGTTACCGCTGCCTAACGGACGGATTCATTCTTAACCGGCGCCCACATTGGAGCAGTGTTGCAACTCATCCGGATTATCCCCCCCGACACTTGGCAACCGCACATGAAGGCTTGTTGAACAACATCCCCCAAAAAGCTATGAATGCCTAAATACAGCCAACGATCATATCGCCCAGACGACGGATAATTAATCAAGGAGCAATACCTTCACTTCTCTTTATCTACTCCCCAGGTGTAGACTACAGGAGGCAGCGTTTTATTATCTATCTAATATGGAAAAAGATAGCTGAGCATTATTACTGTATAGAGGTTAGACCACATGTGAATGGTCTCCTTCACTTACACTGTAGTTACCTCAGCATAATTATTTATGTTGATTTTGAATACCGAATGTTGCATAATATAAATTTTTTTACGACAATGTTTACTTGGCAATTCATCCATTTTTGGTTCAAATATTCCAAGAAAACTTGCCTAACATCATGAAAATAAACGGCTTATACTTCTTTCACAACAATGTTAACTAGTGCTCCAAAACCTTTGATCCAGGATACAGACCGTCTGGGATCCGTATCCATCAAAGTGAATGTACAGGCAAGTGTACCCATATTGCTGACTACGCTGACCAATCACCACACTGGAAAATGGAGGGACGACGATCGGTCCGTCCTGGACCATTCTCAAGTCGATTGTGTGACACAATCGACTTGAGAATGGTCCAGGACGGACCGAAACGTCGTCGTCCCTTCATTTTCTAGTGTGTGGATTGGTCACCATACTTCAGCCACGTTATTGTGACTCATCGTCTGCATATTGCTGACAAGTGCATATACACTCCAAGGTCCAAGGTTGCTCTATTGTGTGTGTATATGCTCCGCACCTGCTCTAGTGTAAGTGTATTTTTTATTATTATTAATAATATTAATATATATATATATATATATATATATATATATATATTATTATTATTATATAATATATATATATATATATATATATATATATATATATATATATATATATATATATATATACTATATAATATATATATTTTCTATAATTATTTTCTTATATATATATATATATATATATATATATATATATATACAACACACACACACTCCAAGGTTGGAGTATATATATAGCCGCCAAAGAATGTGAAAATATGTACAGGTTCATAAGTGCTCTCGTAACTGCTTCGTGAATCTGGCCTCTGGACCCGAGGCACTGAATAACTCGTAGTCTATATTTCAACTCCTCTTATGAGTAAATTGAAATAAAACAAAAAAATATAACGTTAAAAATTACTCCATCTCAATGAATGAGCAGAAGCTCATCAGTCACCCTGTGTTTCGAGAAGGTAAAATTCTGAAGGCCTTTTTGGGCTTGGGATATTTAGGTTAGGCAATTCGGTTAGCCTGAATTAGACGGGTGCTAGTGAATGATATCACTAGGTTTTAAAAGGCTTTTTGTTACCTTATGATTCATTTGGTTTTTGAACAAATTATAATTAGATCGAAATTAATTACGAGGTCATTCTTAAATTCGTTTTAGATGGAATTTTGTTAAATTTTGATTGTTTAATTAAATGCGCACTCAGGCTAAAAAAAGGACGTAACTGAAAATGGAATCGACTCGCAAAAGTGACGTACTGTTCCGTTTTCTGTTTTAGGTCCTCTGGCTTTAGCTGTTAGGTAAGAAGAGGAAACTTTCAATTAACGGTTTTCATGACTTTTTGAAACCTTAGGAGTAACTTCCTGCCCTCCTAACCTACCACAGGACCCTTAAAAAATCAAAAATTTATTTTCAATTATTTTTCATTTTCAAATTACAACCTTTGTTTGGCCGTAGCACACAAAAATTACGTTGCTTTTCGCTCGTAAGAGGACGTTTTTTTTTCAGCTAACGACAATACAAATTTGTAATACTTTTTCATGAAGGTAGATGCAGAATTGGAAAAAATTACCCACTATTATTTATTCGTTTGCGTTATCGTGGTAAGGTAGAACTGCCATCACTAACGTAGAGATTTAATGAAAATATGGATAATAATTCATGTTGCCGGGGATGGAGATAATAATTAGTGTTGCCTGTACCCAGGTTGGTATGGAGGTCCCTCCTAGATCAAACTGCTGACCTTCCTCAGGATGCAACCCACAACAGCTGCCTAGCTCCAAGGTAATTAGAATAGTAATAGGAAAATAAGCGATCACCATCATCATCACTACCACACTACTCGCCATCATCATCACTACCACACTATTCACTATCATCATCACTACCACACTACTCACCATCATCATCACTACCTCACTACTCACCATCATCATCACTACTTCTCTACTCACCACCATCATCATTTCCTCACTACTCACCATCATCATCACTACCACACTACTCACTATCATCACTTCTATCACTTCTCACCATCATCATCACTACCTCACTACTCACTATCATCATCACTACTCACTATCACTACCACACTACTCACCGAGTAGTGTGGTAGTGATGATAGTGAGTAGTGTGGCAGTGATGATGTTTATGAGTAGTGTGGTAGTGATGATGGTGAGTAGTGATGATGATGGTGAGTAGTGATGATGATGGTGAGTAGTGAGGAAGTGATGATGATAGTGAGTAGTGTGGTAGTGATGATGTTTATGAGTAGTGTGGCAGTGATAATGATAGTGAGTAGTGTGGTAGTGATGATGGTGGGTAGTGATGATGGTGAGTAGTGATGATGATGATGGTGAGTAGTGATGATGATGATGGTGAGTAGTGAGGAAATGATGATGGTGGTGAGTAGTGTGGTAGTGATGATGATAGTGAGTAGTGTGGTAGTGATGGTGGTGAGTAGTGTGGTAGTGATGATGATAGTGAGTAGTGTGGTAGTGATGGTGGTGAGTAGTGTGGTAGTGATGATGGTGAGTAGTGATGATGATAGTGAGGAAGTGATGATGTTAGTGAGTAGTGAGGTAGTGATGATGGTGAGTAGTGTGGTAGTGATGATGATAGTGAGTAGTGTGGTAGTGATGATGGTGAGTAGTGTGGTAGTGATGGTGAGTAGTGAGGTAATGATGATGATGGTGATTAGAGAGGTAGTGATGATGATGGTGAGGTAGTGATGATTATGGTGAGTATTGAGGAAGTGATGATGATAGTGAGGTAATGATGATGATGGTGAGGTAGTGATGGTGAGTAGTGAGGTAATGATGATGATGGTGAGTAGAAAGGTAGTGATGGTGAGTAGTGAGGTAGTGATGATGATGGTGAGTAGTGAGGTAATGATGATGATAGTGAGTAGTGTGGTAGTGATGATGTTAGTGAGTAGTGAAGCCTATCTAACCTAACCAAGGAACCTAACCAACCTAACCTAACCAAGGAACCTAACCTAACCTAACCCAACCTAACCTAACCTAACCAACTAACCTAACCTAACTAACCCTAACCTAACCTAACCTAACCTAACCTA
>NW_025572623.1:77500-80000 GCF_020424385.1 Procambarus clarkii
CTAACCTAACCAACCTAACCTAACCTACCTAACCTAACCTAACCTAACCAACCTAACCTAACCTAACCTAACCTAACCTAACCAACCAACCTAAGCTATCTAACCTAACCAACCAACCTAACCTAACCTAACCTAACCAACCTAACCTAACCTAACCTAACCAACCTAACCTAACCTAACCTAACCTAACCTAAACTAACCTAACCTAACCTAACCAACCAACCTAACCTAACCTAACCTAACCTAACCTAACCTAACCTAACCTAACCTAACCTAACCTAACCTAACCTAACCTAACCTAACCCAACCTAACCTAACCTAACCTAACCAACTAACCTAACCTAAACTAACCTAACCCAACCTAACCTAACCTAACCTAACCTAACCTAACCAACCTAACCTAACCTAACCTAACCTAAACCTAACCTAACCTAACCTAACCTAACCAACCTAACTAACCAACCTAACCTAACCTAACCTAACCTAACCAACCTAACCTAACCTAACCTAACCTAACCTAACCTAACCTAACCTAACCTAACCTAACCTAACCTAACCTAACCTAACTATAACCTAAACCTAACCTAAACCTAACCTAACCTAACCTAACCAACCAACCTAACCTACCTAACCTAACCTAACCTAACCTAACCTAACCTAACCTAACCTAACCTAACCTAACCTAACCTAACCAACCAACCTAACCAACCAACCTAACCTAACCCAACCTAACCTAACCTAACCTAACCTAACCTAACCTAACCTAACCTAACCTAACCTAACCTAACCTAACCTAACCTAACCTAACCTAACCTAACCAACCTAACCTAACCTAACCTAACCTAACCTAACCTAACCTAACCTAACCTAACCTAACCTAACCTAACCTAACCTAACCTAACCTAACCTAACCTAACCTAACCTAACCTAACCTAACCTAACCTAACCTAACCTAACCTAACACAACCTAACCTAACCTAACCTAACCTAACCTAACCTAACCCAACCTAACCTAACCTAACCTAACCTAACCTAACCTAACCTAACCTAACCTAACCAACCTAACCTACCTAACCTAACCTAACCTAAGCAACCTAACCTAACCTAACCTAACCTAACCAACCTAACCTAACCTAACCTAACCTAACCAACCTAACCTAAAACCAACCTAACTAACCAACCAACCTAACCAACCTAACCTAACCTAACCTAACCTAACCAACCAACCTAACCAACCAACCTAACCTAACCTAACCTAACCTAACCTAACCTAACCTAACCTAACCTAACCTAACCTAACCTAACCTAACCTAAACCTAACCTAACCTAACCTAACCTAACCTAACCTAACCTAACCTAACCTAACCTAACCTAACCAACCTAACCTAACCAAACCTAACCTAACCAACCTAACCTAACCAACCAACCTAACCTAACCTAACCAACCAACCTAACCTAAAGAACCTAACCAACCAACCTAACCAACCAACCTAACCACCTAACCTAAAACCTAACCTAACCTAACCTAACCTAACCTAACCTAACCTAACCTAACCTAACCTAACCAACCAACCTAACCAACCTAACCTAACCTAACCTAACCAACCTAACCTAACCTAACCTAACCTAACCTAACCTAACCTAACCAACCTAACCAACCTAACCTAACCTAACCTAACCAACCTAAACCTAACCAACCTAACCTAACCTAACCTAACCTAACCTAACCTAACCTAACTAACCTAACCTAACCTAACCAACCTAACCAACCTAACCTAAACCTAACCTAAACCTAACCTAACCTAACCTAACCTAACCTAACCTAACCAACCTAACCTAACCTAACCTAACTAACCTAACCTAACCTAACCTAACCTAACCAACCAACCTAACCTAACCTAACCTAACCTAACCTAACCTAACCTAACCTAACCTAACCTAACCAACCTAACCTAACCTAACCTAACCTAACCTAACCAACCAACCTAACCTAACCTAAACCTAAACCAACCTAACCTAACCTAACCTAACCTAACCTAACCTAACCTAACCTAACCAACCTAACCTAACCTAACCTAACCTAACCTAACCTAACCTAACCTAACCAACCTAACCTAACCTAACCTAACCTAACCTAACCTAACCTAACCTAACCTAACCTAACCTAACCTAACCTAACCTAACCTAACCTAACCTAACCTAACCTAACCAACCAACCTAACCTAACCTAACCTAACCTAAACCAACCTAACCTAACCTAACCTAACTAACCTAACCTAACCTACCTAACCCTAACCTAACCTAACCTAACCTAACCTAACCTAACCTAACCTAACCTAACCTAACCTAACCTAACCTAACCTAACCTAACCTAACCTACCTAACCTAACCTAACCTAACCTAACCTAACCTAACCTAACCTAACCTAACCTAACCTAACCTAACCAACCTAACCTAACCTAACCTAACCTAACCTAACCTAACCTAACCTAACCAACCT
>NW_025572623.1:95000-105998 GCF_020424385.1 Procambarus clarkii
GAGACAGGTCTGGCGTGATATCAACCCCCAAGTCTTTTTCCTTCTCTGACTCCTGAAGAATTTCCTCTCCCAGATGATACCTTGTATCTGGCCTCCTGCTCCCTACACCTATCTTCATTACATTACATTTGGTTGGGTTAAACTCTAACAACCATTTGTTCGACCATTCCTTCAGCTTGTCTAGGTCTTCTTGAAGCCTCAAACAGTCCTCTTCTGTTTTAATCCTTCTCATAATTTTAGCATCGTCCGCAAACATTGAGAGAAATGAATCGATACCCTCCGGGAGATCATTTACATATATCAGAAACAAGATAGGACCGAGTACAGAGCCCTGTGGGACTCCACTGGTGACTTCACGCCAGTCTACCCAAGGCAGCCGTCTCCATACCTTGTGCTTTGCTGCAGCAGCTGTGAAGTCGTCCCCCGGAAGAACACTGTGGTGTTACCCTGCCAGTGGAGTGGCAGTAGAAGGATTACCCGGGACCGACTGCTGGAGACGATTATTCACTGGGGTATTGAGGACAGGAGAGTGATTTGTGGTATCACACGAGGCTCCTGTCTAGGGCGTTACCCTAATATCGCCCGTGGAGTGGCCTGACCAGCGTTGCTGATCCGGAACCTGCCAACAGACCTGTTGGACGTGTGGTTGACGGCCTCCACAGCGGTGCCCCCAGTGGACCTGTGTTTTGGCTGACCTGTTACCAGGGTAGGCTCAGCTTCTCAGAGGATTCGTTGTGAGGCCACGAAAGCACCGAAGACTTAGCACCGAGAGCTTGATTCCAGCGTCTTCAGGAGAAGACGTTTGTGTACAGTGTTAATACCCCTCCCCCCGTGTAATCTTTTTATATATTATTTATTGGACGCCAATTGAAGGTCTCGCCCCTCACTGTAACTCTCTGCTTCCTATTGCTTAGATAATCCCTTATTAACTGGAGCACCTTACCAGCTACACCTGCCTGTCTCTCCAGCTTATGTACCAGTCTCTTAGGCGCACACCCACACACACACACACACACACACACACACACACACACACACACACTGACCCACAGAGACTGCCCAAATATGTATACAAACAGCAGCAGCAGTTGGTGTTCTCAGGCAGGTCACCCATCCAAGTACTAACCAAAGTCAACGGTGCTTAACCTGACAGATGTATGGGAGGAGACGCAGTGTTCTCAAGGTGATAGGTAGGTAGTATGGCCGTTGCTATTGTATACAAGTAGTAAGTAATCACATGTGAGTGAGTGAGTGAGTCAAGATAATGGTAACTGCGGAGGGCAGGCAGGCGGAGGATACTCACACATAGCAGCCAATTCTCCATTAATGATAGTACTTATTGCAACTATTTAGTCAAATTAACCAACAACAAATGGACTACTACTACTACTACTACTGTTGCTCCAAAATAGAAATGTTGGGATGCCACCGCTGCCATTGATCTCGCACAAGTTGCTGCTGACAAATGACTCATCTTAGGCCTTGCATATGCTCTCTTAGGCTTCATTTAGTCAATACTTGTAACATCATTGAGTCGGGGGACAGGCAGACAGGCACTTTATACATGTTAGGCTTATAGTGGTCTCCAACACCCACCACCCCACAAGGTCCAACTAGTGACTAACCCTCACTCACTAACCACGCCCCAAGTAGCTAGCTTACTAACTCCTGGATACCTATTTACTGCTAGGTGAACAGAGGCATTCGGTGATAGGAAACGCTACCAACAATTACAGCCCTTCTTCTATTTCTATTTCTACAAACCTAGCCTAAACTAACCTAACTTAACCTGCAAACCTAGCCTATTTCCTAGTCAAAACAAACATAACCTAATCTAAGCTAACCTAACCTAACCTAACCTAACGTAACTAACTCCTGGATACCTATTTACTGTTAGGTGAATAGATGTATTCGGTGATAGGAAACGCTACCAACAATTACAGCCCTTCTTCTACTTCTATTTCTACAAACCTAGCCTATTCTCTAGCCTAAACTAACCTAACCTAACCTAATGTAACTAACTCCTGGATACCTATTTACTGCTACGTGAACAGAGAAGACACGCTACCAACAATTACTGCCCTATTTCTATTTCAACAAAAATAGCCTATTTCTTAGCCTAAACTAATTTAACCTAATTAAACCTAACCTAACCTAACCTAATCTAACCTTACCTATATATATACTTCACTACTCACTAACATCATCACTACCACACTACTCACCATCATCATCATTACCTCACTACTCACCATCATCATCACTACCTCACTACTCACCATCATCATACCACACTCACTCATCATCATCATCATCTATCATCATCACTACCTCACTCACATCATCATCACTACCACACTACTCACCATCATCACTACCTCACTCATCACTCACTTCACTATCATCACTACCACACTACTCACCATCATCATCATCACTCACCATCATCATTACCTCACTACTCACCATCACTACCACACTACTCACATCATCATCACTACACTCACTACTCACCATCATCATCACTAGTTCTCACTCACCACCATCATCATTTCCTCACTACCACTAACATCATCATCTACCACACTACTCACTACTCACCACACACACTACTCAATCATCATCACTACAATCACTACTCACATCAACATCACTACCACACTACTCGGTGAGTAGTGTGGTAGTGATAGTGAGTAGTGAGGTAGTGATGATGATGGTGAGTAGTGTGGTAGTGATGATGGTGGGTGATGGTGAGTAGTGTGATGATGATGGTGAGTATGAGTGAGGATGGTGAGTGATGAATGGTGAGTAGTGATGATGATGATGAGTTAGTGAGTAGTGAGGTAGTGATGATGGTGAGTAGGGAGGTAGTGATGATGTTAGTGAGTAGTGTGGTAGTGATGGTGAGTAGTGAGGTAATGATGATGATGGTGAGTAGTGTGGTAGTGATGATGTTAGTGAGTAGTGAAGTATATATATAGGTAAGGTTAGATTAGGTTAGGTTAGGTTTAATTAGGTTAGATTAGTTTAGGCTAAGAAATAGGCTATTTTTGTTGAAATAGAAATAGGGCAGTAATTGTTGGTAGCGTGTCTTCTCTGTTCACGTAGCAGTAAATAGGTATCCAGGAGTTAGTTAGATTAGGTTAGGTTAGGTTAGTTTAGGCTAGGAAATAGGCTAGGTTTGTAGAAATAGAAAAAGAAGAAGGGCTGTAATTGTAGGTAGCGTTTCCTATCACCGAATACATCTATTCACCTAACAGTAAATAGGTATCCAGGAGTTAGTTACGTTAGGTTAGGTTAGGTTAGCTTAGATTAGGTTATGTTTGTTTTGACTAGGAAATAGGCTAGGTTTGCAGGTTAAGTTAGGTTAGTTTAGGCTAGGTTTGTAGAAATAGAAATAGAAAAAGGGCTGTAATTGTTGGTAGCCTATCTAACCTAACCAAGGAACCTAACCAACCAACCTAACCAACCAACCTAACCAAGGAACCTAATCAACCAACCTAACCAAGCAACCTAACCAACCAACCTAACCTAACTCAACCAACCCAACCAACCAACCAACCTAACCTAACCAACCAACCTAACCAACGTAACCAACCAACCTAACCAACCAACCTAACCAATGTAACCAACCAACCTAACCAACGTAACCAACCAACCTAACCAACGTAACCAACCTAAGGAATCAACCTAACCAACGTAACCAACCTAAGCAACCAACCTAAGCAACCAACCTAAGCACCCTAACCTAACCAACCAACCAACCTAACCAACCTAACAAACCAACCTAACTAACCAACCAACCAACCTAACCAACCAACCTAAGCTATCTGACCTAACCAACCAACCTATCCAACCAACCTTAGCTATCTAACCTAACCAACCAGCCTAAGCTATCTAACCTAACCAAGCAACCTAAGCTATCTAACCTAACCAACCAACCCAACCAACCTAACCAACCTAACCTAACAAACCAACCTAACCAACAAAACCAACCATCCTAACCTACGTAACCAACCAACCTAACCAACGTAATAACGTAACAAACTTAACCTAACCAACCAACCTAACCAACCTAACCTAACTAACCTAACCAACCAACCTAACCAACAAACCAACCAACCTAACTAACCAACCAACCTAATCAACCAACCTAACTAACCAAGCTAACTAACCAACCAACCTAACCAACGTAAACTATCTAACCTAACCAACCAACCTAACTAACCTAACCAACCAACCTAAGCTATCTAACCTAACCAAGCAACCTAACCAACCAACCTAACCAAGCAACCTAACCAACCAACCTAACCAAGCAACCTAACCAACCAACCTAACCAAGGAACCTAACCAATCAACCAACCTAAGCTATCTAACTAACCAACCTAACTAACCAACCAACCTAACCAACGTAAGCTATCTAACCTAACCAACCAACCTAACCAACCAACCTAACTAACCTAACCAACCAACCTAACCAACGTAACCAACCTAACCAACCAACCTAAGCAACCAACCTAAGCAACCAACCTAAGCAACCTAACCTAACCAACCTAACCTAACCAACCAACCTAACCAACCAACCAACCTAACCAACCAACCTAACAAACCAACCTAACTAACCAACCAACCTAACCAACCAACCTAAGCTATCTAACCTAACCAACCAACCTATCCAACCAACCTTAGCTATCTAACCTAACCAACCAACCTAAGCTATCTAACCTAACCAACCAACCTAAGCTATCTAACCTAACCAACCAACCTAAGCTATCTAACCTAACCAACCAACCTAAGCTATCTAACCTAACCAACCAACCTAAGCTATCTAACCTAACCAAGCAACCTAACCAAGCAACCTAACCAACCAACCTAACCAAGCAACCTAACCAAGCAACCTAACCAACCAACCTAACCAAGCAACCTAACCAACCAACCTAACCAAAGAACCTAATCAACCAACCTATCCAAGCAACCTAACGAACCAACCTAACCTAACCTAACCAATCAACCAACCAACCCAACCTAACCTAACCAACGTAACCAACCATCCTAACCAACGTAACCAACCAACGTAACCAACCTAACCTAACCTAACCAACCAACTAACCTAACCAACCAACCAACCTAACCAACCAACCTAATCAACGTAACCAACCAACCTAACCAATGTAACCAACCAACCTAACCAACGTTACCAACCTAAGCAACCAACCTAAGCAACCTAACTTAACCAACCTAACCTAACCAACCTAACCTAACAAACCTAACCTAACCAACCAACCAAACTAACCAACCAACCAACCTAACCAACCTAACAATCCAACCTAACTAACCAACCAACCTAACCAAACAACCTAAGCTATCTAACCTATCCACCCAACCTTAGCTATCTAACCTAACCAACCAACCTAAGCTATCTAACCTAACCAACCAACCTAAGCTATCTAATTTAACCAACCAACCTAAGCTATCTAACCTAACCAAGCAACCTAACCAAGCTACCTAACCAAGCAACCTAACCAAGCAACCTAACCAAGCAACCTAACCAACCAACCTAACCAAGCAACCTAACCAACCAACCTAACCTAATCAACCAACCTAACCAACCAACCTAACGAACCAACCTAACCTAACCTAACCAACCAACCAACCAACCCAACCTAACCTAACCAACGTAACCAACCATCCTAACCAACATAACCAACCAACATAACCAACCTAACCTAACCTAACCTAACCAACCAACCAACCTAACCAACCAACCTAATCAACGTAACCAACCAACCTAACCAATGTAACCAACCAACCTAACCAACGTTTCCAACCTAAGCAACCAACCTAAGCAACCTAACCTAACCAACCTAACCTAACCAACCTAACCTAACCAACCTAAACCTAACCAACCAACCTAACTAACCAACCAACCAACCTAACCAACCTAACAAACCAACCTAACTAACCAACAAACCTAACCAAACAACCTAAGCTATCCTAACCTAATCCAACCAACCTTAGCTAACCAACCTAACCTAACCAACCTAAGCTACCTAACCTAACCAACCAACCTAACCTATCTAACCTAACCAAGCAACCTAATCAACCAACCTAACCAAACAACCTAACCAACCAACCTAACCTAACCAAACTAACCTAACCTAACCAACCAAACTAACCTAACCTAACCAACCAACCAACCTAACCAATGTAACCAACCAACCTAACCAACGTAACCAACCATCCTAACCAATGTAACCAATCAACCTAACCAATGTAATAATGTAACCAACTTAACCTAACCAACCAACCTAACCAACCTAACCAAACCAACCTAACCAACCAACCAACCTAACCAACCAACCTAACCAACCAACCAACCAACCAACGTAACTAACCAACCAACCTAATCAACCAACCTAAGCTATCTAACCAACCAACCTAACTAACCAACCAACCTAACCAACGTAAACTATCTAACCTAACCTAACCAACCAACCTAAGCTATCTAATCTAACCAAGCAACCTAACCAACCAACCTAACCAACCAACCTAACCAACCAACATAACCAACCAACCTAACCAAGGAACCTAACCAACCAATCAACCTAACCAACCTAATCTATCTAACCAACCAACCTAACGAACCAACCTAACTAACCAACCAACCTAACCAACCTAAGCTATCTAACCAACCAACCTAACGAACCAACCTAACTAACCAATCAACCTAACCAACCAACCTAACTAACCTAACCAACCAACGTAACCAACCTAAGCAACCTAAGCAACCAACCTAAGCAACCTAACCTAACCAGTCTAACCAACCAACCTAACGAACCAACCTAACCAACCTAACAAACCAACCTAACTAACCAACCTAACCAACCAACCCAACCAATCTTAGCTATCTAACCTAACCAACCAACCTAAGCTATCTAACCTAACCAACCCAACCTAACCTAACCAACCAACCAACCAACCTAACCAACCTAACCAACCTAAGCAATCTAACCTAACCAACCAACCTAACCAACCAACCTAACTAACCTAACCAACCAACTTAAGCTATCTAACCTAACCAACCAACCTAACCAACCAACCTAAGCAATCTAACCTAACCAACTAACCTAACCAACCAACCTAACTAACCTAACCAACCAACTTAAGCTATCTAACCTAACCAACCAACCTAACCAACCAACCTAACCAACCTAACCTAACCTAACCAACTAACCTAACCAACCAACCTAACTAACCTAACCAACCAACTTAAGCTATCTAACCTAACCAAGCAACCTAACCAACCAACCAACCTACCCAAGCAACCTAACCAACCAACCTAACCAACGTAAGCTATCTAACCTAACCAACCAACCTAAGCTATCTAACCAACCTAACCAAGCAACCTAACCAACCAACCTAACCAAGGAACCTAACCAACCAACCTAACCAACGTAAGCTATCTAACCTAACCAACCAACCTAACCAACGTAACCAACCTAACCAACGTAAGCTATCTAACCTAACCAAGCAACCTAAGCAACCAACCTAAGCAACCTAACCTAACCAACCAACCTAAGCTATCTAACCTAACCAACCAACCTAACCAACCTAACCAAACAAAGCAACCAACCTAAGCAACCTAACCTAACCAACCAACCTAAGCTATCTAACCTATCCAACCAACCTAAGCTATCTAACCTATCCAACCAACCTAAGCAACCTAAGCAACCTAAGGAACCTAACCTAACCAACCTAACCTAACCAACCTAACCAACCAACCTAACCAAGCAACCTAACCAACCAACCTAACCGAAGAACCTAATCAACCTAAGCAATGTAACCTAACCTGAGCAACCTAACCTGAGCAACCTAACCTAACCAACCTAACCTGAGCAACCTAACCTGAGCAACCTAACCTGAGCAACCTAACCTGAGCAACCTAACCTGAGCAACCTAACCTGAGCAACCTAACCTAAGCAACCTAACCTGAGCAACCTAACCTGAGCAACCTAACCTAACCAACCTAACCTGAGCAACCTAACCTGAGCAACCTAACCTGAGCAACCTAACCTAAGCAACCTAACCTAAGCAACCTAACCTAACCAACCTAACCTGAGCAACCTAACCTGAGCAACCTAACCGACCTAACCAACCAACCAACCTAACCAACCTAATTATGTTATTATATTATTATTATTATTATATTATTATTATTATTATATTATTATTATTATTATTATATTATTATTATTATTATTATTATATATTATATTATATTATTATTATTATTATTATTATTATATATTATATTATTATTATACAACCTTATTATATTATCAACTCCCTTCTTATTATCTGACACGAACCTTCGGTTCGTGTCAGAGTCCATGAGTGTCCGTGTGCGTGTCCGTGTCCGTGTTTCCATGGGGTTTTGGGTCCAGGAAGCTATTTGTGTCGACCCAAATTGCTTCCCTTCTCCCCACCTGAAATCCAGGTGGATTGAAAGACCTGCCCGAGGTCAGTGGATCCAGGTATCCGTCCGTGGCCCCCCGGACTTCAACCCTTCCCCACATTCCAAGGAGTCGGTCAATCAATCTTCGGCTATCCAGAGAATCTATCGAAACTGATGCTCCTACAGGAGGGGACACAGAGAAATCTGTGCCCTGTACTTGCAACCGTTCCGACAGGCTCGAACGCAGATCTATCCGGATTAGGAACTTGTTCTATCCGACTAGGCCACGCTGGAGTTGCCTTCTGAATCAAATTTGGCACTTGTATTTATATCTCATAGCAAGGTTAGTTAGTGTCTATTTATCAACAGTTGCAATGATTGATATGTTAAGTTGTTAATTTGTGTTGACAGTTAGAAATACCTGACAGCTTTGTTTGATAAGGTTGCAGTCCCGTGAGGCAGTTTTATGAATGAATATTGGAGAATTTAGGCTAACTGACGTGTGTGTGTGTGTGTGTGTACTCACCTAGTTGTACTCACCTAGTTGTGTTTGCGGGGGTTGAGCTCTGGCTCTTTGGTCCCGCCTCTCAACCGTCAATCAACTGGTGTACAGATTCCTGAGCCTATTGGGCTCTATCATATCTACACTTGAAACTGTGTATGAGGGTAATGTAAGTACATTTAGGTAGTTACGCACACACACACATATATGTAAACAAAACACATAGCCTGTTATACAGGAATTGTAGGTTTATATCTACAGATGACTGGAAGGAAAAGAGACCACGTGGTTTAAGCTGTATATATGTTGTTGTTGTTGAGTTAGGGGCGACGACGATCGTGGGATCGGATGCGCCCCGGCGTACCCGTGAAGGGTGAATCGCAGAAAAGCCAGAAGAGGCGAAACGCCAAGCCAAAACGCGAAACGAGTGGCGCCAAGCACTAGAAACTAATATGCCACACGGCAAAGCTACGCACAAAGGGAGAGGCAGAAGCACATAATAGAACAGGGCAAACAAACAGCCAGAAGGGCACACAGCATGTCATAGAGCACAGGAAATACAGAGCACATACTTGCGCAGGAACTTAACCCGCGGGAACCGTACATTTAACGTACATCTCCCAGAACACCCATTGCAAAGGGTCCCGTCCATCCACCGGGGACGCCATAACATCCGGAACCGGGGCAACAAACACCTGCAAACTGGGGACCCAGATGGTAGTACTCATGAGGCGAGAAGTCGCCACTCGCCCCCACAGGAAGGGAACTTGCCCCCCCCCACGAAAGCACTCCGGTCCGTCAGACAGCAGTAACTCGGCAATCTTCGACCAGTGACCCGGTGGCATCACAGACGCCGGCAACACGTCCCCCAGGGCCCCAACGCGCACCCGCACCACAGGGGTACCCACGGCCCTGGGCACACCACCAGACGACAGCAGGGAACCCGGACGGCGCGCATCCTTCCATAACGTCACCACCAGGCCACACCCAGCACCAGAGTCCACACCATCCCTGGCAGCGGAAGCCACCACCCCCCACTGTGGAGTCCCCCCCCGGCGGAGAAGGAACCGAAGGCACGTCCGAGACACAGGCACCAGCACCGGCAGGCACATGGACCTCCGCCACCACGAACCGCGGAGACATCGACGCATCCGTATCCACACTGTCAACACCCGAAGCCCCACAGTCACTGAAGTCACCAACGTCGGCCCAGGAAGAAGACGAACGCCGGGAACGTTTGGTCACCGGCCGGATACCGTCCGAGCCGGTAAGTGACCCAGAAACACGGGTACCACGAGCCAAAGGAACCGACGCCAGGACGGCAGCAGCCTCTACCACAGGGGGAACCGGGCCACACACAGCAGGAGGCTCCGCAGCCACCCCAGCACCAAGCACATCCGGGACCCGAGCCACGGACACAGGGCCAGGCGCAGCATCAGAAGACGAGGGAGAAGACAGCGACGTCACACAGGGAGCTCCAGGAAGGCCCACGGGAGCAGCTGGGACAGCGACAGGATCAGGCAGACCAACCGACGGTACCTCAAGAACCGGAGGAGGGACGGCAACAACCGGAGGAACGGCAGGCGCCGCCGGGGAAGCTGCAGCAGCAGACAGGACGCGCACCACCTCATCAACATCACCAGAGACTGCCTCCAGAGGGAGCGGCGGGAAATCCTCGTCGCGGAACAAGTTGACAGGAGCAGCTGGGGCCTCAGAGCAGCCGGCAGCCTGATGCCCCAACAGGCCACACCGGAAACAGGTACGAGGGTGCCGGCCATAATACACCCGGACATAGTACCCCATAAGCCGGACAGAAGAAGGTATATCCGATCGCAGGCACTTCCCCAACGTGCGAATGTTTGTACGCCTCGCAGCATACCGCCCCGAGGAGAGCGTGTTCACCCGCACGCTGACAACAGTACCAAAACCCCCGAAGTAACGCCGGAGGAGGTCATCACGGAACTCCAGGGGCGCACCATGGATACTGACATAAGTCAGGGCACCACTGCGGTCCGAAATCGCCACAGAGCCGGCATCGTCT
>NW_025572624.1:0-27500 GCF_020424385.1 Procambarus clarkii
GCCCCTCTTTACTGTTTCTTACCTCTTCAATCTATTAACATAGACCGCTCCCTGACTTTAAACCACTATACCTCATCTTCATCTTACGAAACTAGTTCCCTTCACTTCTAGACCATACCCGCTCCTGTATCTTGGTAGAAACCATAGCCCCGCTCCTGTGATCTTGGAGGTTAAACCATAGCCCCGCTCCTGTGATCTGTAAACTAGCCCCGCTCCTGTGATCTTGGCAGACCATAGCCCCCGCTCCTTGATCTTGGTAGACACCATAGCCCCGCTCCTGTGATCTTGGTAGACACCATAGCCCCTCTCCTGTGATCTTGTTAGACAACCATAGCCCCGCTCCTGTGATCTTGGTAGACACCATACCCCGCTCCTGGATCTGGTAGACACCATAGCCCCGCTCCTGTGATCTTGGTAGACACCAGAGCCCCGCTCCTGTGATCTTGGTAGAACCCATAGCCCCGCTCCTGTGATCTTGGTAGACCACCATAGCCCCGCTCGCTCCTGTGATCTTGGTAGAAACCATAGCCCCGCTCCTGTGATCTTGGTAAACCCATAGCCCCGCTCCTGTCATCTTGGTAGAACCCATAGCCCCGCTCCTGTCATCTTGGTAGAAACCATAGCCCCGCTCCTGTGATCTTGGTAGAAACCATAGCCCCGCTCCTGTGATCGTGGTAGAACCCATAGCCCCGCTCCTGTCATCTTGGTAGACACCATAGCCCCGCTCCTGTGATCTTGGTAGAAAACCATAGCCCCGCTCCTGTGATCTTGGTAGAAACCATAGCCCCGCTCCTGTGATCTTGGTAGAAACCATAGCCCCGCTCCTGTGATCTTGGTAGAAACCATAGCCCCGCTCCTGTGATCTTGGTAGAAACCATAGCCCCGCTCCTGTGATCTTGGTAGAAACCATAGCCCCGCTCCTGTGATCTTGGTAGAAACCATAGCCCCGCTCCTGTGATCTTGGCAGTAACCATAGCCCCGCTCCTGTGATCTTGGCAGTAACCATAGCCCCGCTCCTGTGATCTTGGCAGTAACCATAGCCCCGCTCCTGTCATCTTGGTAGAAACCATAGCCCCGCTCCTGTGATCTTGGTAGTAACAATAGCCCCGCTCCTGTGATCTTGGCAGTAACCTTAGCCCCGCTCCTGTGATCTTGGTAGTAACCATAGCCCCGCTCCTGTGATCTTGGCAGTAACCATAGCCCCGCTCCTGTGATCTTGATAGTAGCCGTAGTCCCGCTCCTGTGATCTTGGCAGTAACCATAGCCCTGCTCCTGTGATCTTGGCAGTAACCATAGCCCCGCTCCTGTGATCTTGGCAGTAACCATAGCCCCGCTCCTGTGATCGTGGCAGTAACCATAGCCCCGCTCCGGTGATCTTGGTAGAAACCATAGCCCCGCTCCTGTGATCTTGGTAGAAACCATAGCCCCGCTCCTGTGATCTTGGTAGAAACTATAGCCCCACTCCTGTGATCTTGGCAGTAACCATAGCCCCGCTCCTGTGATCTTGGCAGTAATCATAACCCCGCTCCTGTGATCTTGGCAGTAACCATAGCCCCCCTCCTGTGATCTTGGCAGTAACCATAGCCCCGCTCCTGTGATCTTGGTAGACACCATAGCCCCGCTCCTGTGATCTTGGTAGACACCATAGCCCCGCTCCTGTGATCTTGGTAGACACCATAGCCCCGCTCCTGTGATCTTTGTAGACACCATAGCCCCGCTCCTGTGATCTTGGTAGACACCATAGCCCCGCTCCTGTGATCTTGGTAGACACCATAGCCCCGCTCCTGTCATCTTGGTAGACACCATAGCCCCGCTCCTGTCATCTTGGTAGACACCATAGCCCCGCTCCTGTGATCTTGGTAGAAACCATAGCCCCGCTCCTGTGATCTTGGTAGAACCCATAGCCCCGCTCCTGTCATCTTGGTAGAACCCATAGCCCCGCTCCTGTCATCTTGGTAGAAACCATAGCCCCGCTCCTGTGATCTTGGTAGAAACCATAGCCCCGCTCCTGTGATCGTGGTAGAACCCATAGCCCCGCTCCTGTCATCTTGGTAGACACCATAGCCCCGCTCCTGTGATCTTGGTAGAAACCATAGCCCCGCTCCTGTGATCTTGGTAGAAACCATAGCCCCGCTCCTGTCATCTTGGTAGAACCCATAGCCCCGCTCCTGTCATCTTGGTAGAAACCATAGCCCCGCTCCTGTGATCTTGGTAGAAACCATAGCCCCGCTCCTGTGATCTTGGTAGAAACCATAGCCCCGCTCCTGTGATCTTGGTAGAAACTATAGCCCCGCTCCTGTGATCTTGGCAGTAACCATAGCCCCGCTCCTGTGATCTTGGCAGTAACCATAGCCCCGCTCCTGTGATCTTGGCAGTAACCATAGCCCCGCTCCTGTCATCTTGGTAGAAACCATAGCCCCGCTCCTGTGATCTTGGTAGTAACAATAGCCCCGCTCCTGTGATTTTGGCAGTAACCTTAGCCCCGCTCCTGTGATCTTGGTAGTAACCATAGCCCCGCTCCTGTGATCTTGGCAGTAACCATAGCCCCGCTCCTGTGATCTTGATAGTAGCCGTAGTCCCGCTCCTGTGATCTTGGCAGTAACCATAGCCCTGCTCCTGTGATCTTGGCAGTAACCATAGCCCCGCTCCCTGTGATCTTGGCAGTAACCATAGCCCCGCTCCTGTGATCGTGGCAGTAACCATAGCCCCGCTCCGGTGATCTTGGTAGAAACCATAGCCCCGCTCCTGTGATCTTGGTAGAAACCATAGCCCCGCTCCTGTGATCTTGGTAGAAACTATAGCCCCGCTCCTGTGATCTTGGCAGTAACCATAGCCCCGCTCCTGTGATCTTGGCAGTAATCATAACCCCGCTCCTGTGATCTTGGCAGTAACCATAGCCCCCCTCCTGTGATCTTGGCAGTAACCATAGCCCCGCTCCTGTGATCTTGGCAGTAACCATAGCCCCGCTCCTGTCATCTTGGTAGAAACCATAGCCCCGCTCCTGTCATCTTGGTAGTAACAATAGCCCCACTCCTGTGATCTTGGCAGTAACCTTAGCCCCGCTCCTGTGATCTTGGTAGTAACCATAGCCCCGCTCCTGTGATCTTGGCAGTAACCATAGCCCCGCTCCTGTGATCTTGGTAGTAACCTTAGCCCCGCTCCTGTGATCTTGGCAGTAACCTTAGCCCCGCTCCTGTGATCTTGGTAGTAACCATAGCCCCGCTCCTGTGATCTTGGCAGTAACCATAGCCCAGCTCCTGTGATCTTGGTAGAAGCCATAGCCCCGCTCCTGTGATCTTGGTAGAAGCCATAGCCCCGCTCCTGTGATCTTGGTAGTAGCCGTAGCCCCGCTGCTGTGATCGTGGCAGTAACCATAGCCCCGCTCCTGTGATCTTGGTAGAAGCCATTGCCCCGCTGCTATGATCTTGGTAGTAGCCGTAGCCCCGCTCCTGTGATCTTGGTAGAAGCCATAGCCCCGCTCCTGTGATCTTGGTAGTAGCCGTAGCCCCGCTGCTGTGATCTTGGCAGTAACCATAGCCCCGCTGCTGTGATATTGGCAGTAGCTATAGCCCCGCTCCTGTGATCTTGGCAGTAGCCATAGCCCCGCTGCTGTGATCTTGGCAATAACCATAGCCCCGCTCCTGTGATCTTGGCAGTAACCATAGCCCCGCTCCTGTGATCTTGGCAGTAACCATAGTCCCGCTCCTGTGATCTTGGTAGTAGCCGTAGCCCCGCTGCTGTGATCTTGGCAGTAACCATAGCCCCGCTGCTGTGATCTTGGCAGTAGCCATAGCCCCGCTCCTGTGATCTTGGCAGTAACCATAGCCCCGCTGCTGTGATCTTGGCAGTAACCATAGCCCCGCTCCTGTGATCTTGGCAGTAACCATAGCCCCGCTCCTCTTATCTTGGCAGTAACCATAGCCCCGCTGCTGTGATCTTGGCAGTAGCCATAGCCCCGCTCCTGTGATCTTGGCAGTAACCATAGCCCCGCTGCTGTGATCTTGGCAATAACCATAGCCCCGCTCCTGTGATCTTGGCAGTAACCATAGCCCCGCTCCTCTAATCTTGGCAGTAACCATAGCCCCGCTGCTGTGATCTTGGCAGTAACCATAGCCCCGCTCCTGTGATCTTGGTAGAAGCCATAGCCCCGCTCCTGTGATCTTGGCAGTAACCATAGCCCCGGTTTTGTGATCTTGGCAGTAACCATAGTCCCGCTTCTGTGATCTTGGCAGTAACCATAGCCCCGCTCCTGTTATCTTGGCAGTAACCATAGCCCCGCTCCTTTTATCTTGGCAGTAACCATAGCCCCGCTCCTGTGATCTTGGCAGTAACCATAGCCCCGCTCCTGTGATCTTGGCAGTAACCATAGCCCCGCTCCTGTTATCTTGGCAGTAACCATAGCCATTTCTTACACTCAGTTCTCCGGGGCAGGAGACGCCCAAGAACAACAAAGGACAAGACTTAATGTCTCATACAGATAACATCCGCTGGCAATCTATTACGGGAGATAACACGTAGATGCTTCCAGTCTCATCCTGAAAAACATCGATGCCTCGTAATGCAACATATGCTACAAAATCGCAATTTCTTGTTAAAAAAAAATTCAGCAAAATTCCAGGAACGACGGAAGATATTAAAAGTTGGTGGTGATCAGTAATGGTGCTCTGGATGTGACACTGAGGAGGCACAAGGCTTTTACGGGTCTTGAGAAGCACAGGTGAGTACCCCCAGGGACTCACGTCCACCAAGAACAAACGCCGGCTCTGAAATCTTAGCAAAAACATTTCTAAGACACTCTGGAATAAGCGCCAATGCTCGCATTAAAACAAAAGGAAGGCAACACTGCATGAGCAATTAGATTAATTGCCAGCGAGGAAAAACGTGCGTTCAGAGAGGCGCGGGCGGCGCGGGCGCTCACACACCAGCCCCCCCCCCCCCCACGCAGGCGCTGACACACCAGCCCCCCCCCCCCCCACCCCACGCGGGCGCTCACACACCAGCCCCCCCACGCGGACGCTCACACACCAGCCCCCCCCCCCACGCGGACGCTCACACACCAGCCCCCCCCCCCCCACGCGGGCGCTCACACACCAGCCCCCCCCCCACGCGGACGCTCACACACCAGCCCCATCCCCCCCAAGCGGGCGCTCACACACCAGCCCCCCCACGCGGACGCTCACACACCAGCCCCCCCCCCCACGCGGACGCTCACACACCAGCCCCCCCCCCCACGCGGGCGCTCACACACCAGCCCCCCCCCCACGAGGACGCTCACACACCAGCCCCCCCGACGCGGACACTCACACACCAGCCCCCCCCCCACGTGGACGCTCACACACCAGCCCCCCCACGCGGACGCTCACACACCAGCCCCCCCCAACGCGGACGCTCACACACCAGCACCCCCCCACGCGGACGCTCACACACCAGCCCCCCCCCCCCACGTGGACGCTCACACACCAGCCCCCCCACGCGGACGCTCACACACCAGCCCCCCCACGCGGACGCTCACACACCAGCCTCCCCCAACGCGGACGCTCACACACCAGCCCCCCCGACGCGGACACTCACACACCAGCCCCCCCCCCCACGTGGACGCTCACACACCAGCCCCCCCACGCGGACGCTCACACACCAGCCCCCCCCCAACGCGGACGCTCACACACCAGCCCCCCCCCATGCGGACGCTCACACACCAGCCCCCTTCCCCAAAGCGGATACTCACACACCAGCCCCCCCACGCGGACGCTCACACACCAGCCCCCTTCCCCAAAGCGGATACTCACACACCAGCCCCCCCACGCGGACGCTCACACACCAGCCCCCTTCCCCAAAGCGGATACTCACACACCAGCCCCCCCACGCGGACGCTCACACACCAGCCCCCTTTCCCAAAGCGGATACTCACACACCAGCCCCCCCACGCGGACGCTCACACACCAGCCCCCCCCCCCCCCCGCGGACGCTCACACACCAGCCCCCCCACGCGGGCGCTCACAAGTAGTGGAGAGTATGCCAGAACGCTGCAATTTTGCTTTTTTCACCTACAGCGTTTTGGCATACTCGTTTTTCGTTACCCCGGTGACCCATGCACAGACATCGCTAATGGTCAATGCCGTCACCCAGTCTTCATCTTCCTTGTATAATCCCGTTTTCTGATACGAAAAATTTATTCCCATTTTCAATATATATGCTAAGAGGGGATTAAAAGGCCGGCTCCTGGCGCACCAAAATTCTGTTACCCCAGTGGTCTATGCACAGGCATCGCTAATGGACAATGACGTCACCCTATCCTCATCTTCCCAGGATAAGTCCGTTTTCTGTTATAGTGTATTTATTCCCATTTTCAATATTTATAGCAAAGAGGGATTCAAATGCTGCCTTCTGTCAAACCTAATGTGCAATGACGCTAACCATTATAAGCTCGTTTTTCTCAATAAGGTATTACCATACTGTTTCCCATTGTCTAAGAACATTTTATAGGCGAGATTTCATATTAACACAAGAAATAAGTTCAACCCTGTTACAGAACCAGTATTTACCCAGATCATTTTCCTAAATCAAAAACTTATTCCAATTTATGTCCATTGTTTCGTGTTTACAGTATTAATAACCCATTAATATCCCTTTAGCCATGTTTCCCCTATTTCTTCTTCACCTTTGTAGATAATGCAATTTAAGCTTTGTCAATCTTTATTTCAAGGAATGCTTATTGAGCATAGGGCAAATAAAAATGAAAACCCACTATCATTAATTTGTATGAAAACAGTCCCCTGCCAGGCGAGGTGACTTCAATGAGATTTCAGTACTAATCCAATATAGCTTCATAACGCATAAATATATATGCACATCTCACATTCTCTCAAGAACATACCTCCCCCACACCTTACTGTAGCATATAACAAATCAAAATACTCATTCAGTGTACATATATAGGAATACTACATTCAGTAAAAGCAAGCCTCTCATGTTTTGAAATAAGGCCTTCTTCTCTAACGTCATCATCCTTAATGCGGCGCGCGGAGCCAACGTGCTAAATGCGGACCCTAAGAGGTTCGCACATAAGTGTGAACCTTTAATCAGGCTTAATACCTAAACTGTACTCTGTGCTTCATCAGAGTTGATATTCAGCTACAATGGCTCGTATTTTCGCTCATTGCTCATATTTTTCTGATATTCATTAACCCAATCAAACCATCCTAACCTAACTTATTATATATCAAACAAATACATTCTACAGACCAGTTATTGTTGTTGTTGTTTAGCGACGTCACAAAAAGCGACCTCAGGTACAGGGATAAGGTATTGCTAGTTATTAGCATATAAGTGTCAAGGTATCACAGCACCTGACTGGTCAACTATGTGTAACGTCACCAGATAACCAATGCGGCCTTTAGCGTCCTACTGGCATGTGTATTTAATGTTATTATTCAAAAATGACTATACTATCCATCCCCCACCTAACCTAACCAAAGGTTTAAGAATATACATTTTAGTCATCCACAACTGTAATTATTATTCGGTAATAAGTACAATAGTATAACAGCAACCCAAATGTTATACCGCTAATTTTGCAGAATCGTACATCTGGCAGCATAGCAGTTGAGCTGAACATTAGAATAAAGGCATCTGCAGAAGTCCTATTGGCCCATACGAGGCAGCTTCTATATATTTCCACCTAATCTCATTCATATTCATGTCCCACTTATGCTTAAAATAACCAAGGGATCTCACTTAAAGTAATAGTTTACAATAATAGTTTTAATTAATAGCTCTCATTCTAGTTTTATACACAACAGCAATTATGAAACCCTCTAGCTAGATATCGTACTATAATCCACAAGTAGTTACCACTCATCTAGAGGCACAGCGGATTAGTAGCTGTGTTCATAGGCTAGTCAACTGTCCTCACATCCATCAAATAGTTATCCAAATGTCGCACCTCAATTCATCCAGCTAGCAACTCAGCTGGATGCTAACCACTATATTCATAGGCTAATCATTTCTACACCTCAAAAAAATCCTAGTCTTGCTACGCAAATCAGCTAACTTGTTTCTAAACCAACAGTCACAAATACAAGCATACATGCCTACACATACTCAACAACCCATACATCCATAGAGAATAGCCTAGTTTTTTGCCACCATTTCCCCATTAATCAGATGTAATTTATGCCATACACAGAAAATACGGCATTTACACACCCAATATGCCATTTATGCACAAAATATATTAGTTACACTCAAAATATATCATCACACAAAAATATGTCATTTATAGACAAAAATATGACATTTACATACAAAATATGTTAGTTGCACACAAAAATATACCATTTACACAATATTGCATGTACACTCAGAGTATGTCATTTACACGAAGTATGGTATTTGCACAAATATATCAAAATGCTTATGAATTTCGACAATCAAAAATGCGCTTTCACTAAAATTACACAATTTCACAAACATAATTTTCACAAAATACCCACACATTGTCTCATAAACCAAAATACACTTACACCATGAAGATCTATTTTTTTCAGATTACAGAGCTTACGCAAAATACACAATTTGCACACTAAAATACCGTTGCACCAGTTCCACTTCAACAAATTAAAAACACAACTTGCATAAATGCACTATTAGCACAAAAACTATTATAAAACATGGACAATTGTTACACAATTTTTGTAATTATTATACATCTTTGCACAATTAATTCAAGCAAACTTGCTGTATAATTACTCGACCTGCACAATGACAATCAATTCACAAAGGTTTAAGTAAACAACTCGCCCATTTGCAATTACACAACATGCGCAATTAATACACAACTTTCACAAATATTGCACATCTTTCATAATTATTACACAACTTGCGCAAATATGTATAGTACATAACTACCCCAAATATGAAAATACACAACCAGCATAAATACACGCTTTACACAAGTGCAATTACGACATTTACACAATTAATACACAACTTGCTCAGAAATATAATCAATACACAACTTACCAAAATATGAACCATACATAACTAGCACATATTCATTAAATACACAATTTCCACAAATATACATACAAAAACATATACAATTAATACATACAAAAACATATACAATTAATACATACAACTTGCACAAAACAATACACATTTTATAGAAATATAATCAATACATAATTGCAAAAATAATTCAACTTATGCAAAATACATAATCTGCACAATTAATACACTAGTATATTAATTGTGCTATATTTGTACAAATATAAACACAACCAACTAGGTCAAACAAAACACAATTTGCATGATATTTTTCTAGGTATATTTAGGACATAAATAACAATATGCTGAGTTTAACCAACTCCCCAAAAGTCAGAATTTCACATATGAAAATGGTACATATGACTTCCGATGAGCTCAATATAAAACACATTCATTTTCCATTAATATTTCAACAATATTAGTGCTAAACTATTGATCTAACATATGTCAATTGTTTTTAATGTCTTATTAATACCTTCCTTGTTACATCCTCTCCAATCAGGCCACCCATATTTATTTTTGCAAAGCATCTAACAGACTTATTTGTTCTAGCCTTAGTTATGTTAGGGTAGGTGGGGTTAGGTGAAGTCAGTATTTCTATGATAATTTTAAGCAAATTTGCTGTATCTCATCAAAATGCATCCTATTAAAACCTAAATTCATCTAAATCTGTCAAAAAATACACTTATACTACACAAATTTGCCTAAATTCAACCTAGCAAAAGCTAAACTAACTAAAATATGAGCATTCCATAGCCTCACATACAAGCCTATGTAACCTCTGTCCAAACATTACATGAGTTAGGCATATAGCTCGAACCCCAAATAGGAAAATTTATTCTATTACATAAACATGCTAGTTCATTACCCCTAACATATTATATATCCTTCCCTACACGACTTCACCTAACCTGACCTAGCATATCCAAACCTAGATTTAGTTCAAGTTGGTGAAATTTAAGCTATGCCACCTAAATTCGACCTACTTTAAGGCAATTTCCACCAAATATACCCAAATGTTGTGTAGCATAGCACCGCCAAAGCCCATTTTTACCCACATTTTCCCCTATTCCATACTACCCTACACCACCTCACATAACCTAACCTAGCATATCCAAACCTGGATTTGGTTAAAGTCGGTTGAATTTAAGCTATCCCACATAAATTCGACCTATATTAAGACAAATCCCACCAAATATACCCAAATATTGTTTATCATAGCATCGCCAAACCCATTTTCACCTACAATTTCTCCTATTCCATCCTACCCTGCGCAACGTACCATACCCACACATAGATTTGGTTAAAGTCGGCGAAATTTAAGTATATGCCACCTAAATTCGACCAAATTTATGACAATTTCCATCAAATATACTAAAATGTTGTGCATCATAGCACTGCCAAAGCCCATTTTTTTTTTACCAACATTTTTTCCTATTTCCATCCTACTCTACACAACCTCACCTAACCTAACTTAGCATATCCAAACCTGGATTTGGTTAAAGTCAGCAAAATTTTAGCTATCCAACATAAATTCGATCTAATTTAAGACAATTCCCACAAAATATATTCAAATGTTGTGTATCATAGCATCGCCATAGCCCATTTTTACCTACATTTTCTCCTATTCCGTCCTACCCTACGCAACCTTACCTATCCTAACCTAACCTAATCCAAACCTAGATTTGGTTAAAGTCGGCGAAATTTAAGTTATCCCACACATAAAATTAATCTAATTTAAGACAATTTCAACCAAATATACCCAAAAATGTTTTGTAACATATCACGGCCAAAGCTCATTTTGGCTAAGTTTTTCACCTATTCCAACCTGCCCTAGACAACCCTACCCAGCCTCACCTGGCATATCCAAAGTTAAATTTTATTAAAGTTGGCAACATTTATGCCTTTCCCACCTAAATTTAACCTAATTTAAGCCAATTTCCACCGAATATACCCAAATGTTTTGTATCTTAGCATAGCCAAAGTTCATTTCACCCAAGTTTTCACCTATTCCATCTTACCCTACACAAACTTACCTAACCTGACCTAGCATATCCCAAGCTAGATTTGATTAAAGTTCGTGAAATTTATGCTTACTCACCTAAATTCAGCCTAATTTAAGACAATTTCTACCAAATATACCCAAAATGTTTTGTTACATAGCTCTGCCAAAGACCATTTTAGCCAAGTTTTCACATATTCCAATCTACCCTACATAGCCTTACCTAACCCCTGACCTAGCAGATTTGATTAAAGTTGGGGAAATTTAAGCTATCACCACCAAATTGGAAACAATTTCCACCAAATATGCCTATATGTTGTGTATCATAGCACAGCCAAAACCCATTTTACCCACATTTTCACCCATTCCATCAAAACCTGGACCTAACCTCTGATACAACATATACTCAGAGAAGTGATGTTTTTTGGATACGAACCTAAATGCCCATGCCTTACTTGCAAGAGTCTTGGAGCTTTGTTGAATATTTTATCTATTTACTTCGAAAAGTAAAGTTTTGGATAAGAACCTATCCGCCCTGGACCTAACCTGCCTTTATCTAACTTCAAATTTATTGTAAATATGGGAGGAACGTGTTGTTTGTGCATAAACCCAACCGCCCTGGACCTAACCTCTCTTTATCTAACTTCAAATTTATCGTAAATATGGGAGGAACGTGTTGTTTACGCATCAACCCAACCACCCTTGACCTAACCACCCGTTATCTAACTTCAAATTTATTGTAAATATGGGAGGAACGTGTTGTTTGTGCATCAACCCAACCGCCCTGCACCTAACCTCCCTTTATCTAACTTCAAATTTATTGTATTTATGGGAGGAAAGTGTTGTTTATGCATCATCCCAACCACCCTGGACCTAACCTCTCATACACGGATCTTAGTTCAATATTACAACATATTCGTAGCATTTTTTCACATAAATATAACCATCCTTAACCTAACCTCTATTACCTGGGGGGTTAGTGGAAAATATGCTAATAATGGGAATTTTCTCTACATCAGTTCAACTTAACCATCCTTAACCTAACCTTAGTTAGAAAGGGATATATTTCACTAAAACTATTCAATTACCATAGGTGAAAAACTTAGCCAAAATGAGCTTTGGCCGTGCTATGTTACACAACATTTTTGCGTATATTTGGTGGAAATTGTCTTAAATTAGATTAAATTTGTGTGTGGGATAACTTAAATTTTGCCGACTTTAACCAAATCTAGGTTTGGATTAGGTTAGGCTAGGATAGGTAAGGTTGCGTAGGGTAGGACGGAATAGGAGAAAATGTAGGCAAAAATTGGCTATGGCGATGGTATGATACACAACATTTGGTTATATTTTGTGGGAATTGTCTTAAATTAGATCGAATTTATGTTGGATAGCTAAAATTTCGCTGACTTTAACCAAATCCAGGCTTGGATATGCTAGGTTAGGTTAGGTGAGGTTGTGTAGGGTAGGATGGAAATAGGAAAAAATGTGGGTAAAAAAAAATGGGCCTTGGCAGTGCAAATACACAACATTTGGGTATATTTGGTGGAAATTGTCTTAAATTTGGTCGAATTTAGGTGGCATAGCTTAAATTTCGCCGACTTTAACCAAATCTATGTGTGGGTATGCTAGGTTAGGGTAGGTTGCGCAGGGTAGGATGGAATAGGAGAAATTGTAGGTGAAAAATGGGCTTTGGTGATGCTATGATATGCAACATTTGGGTATATTTGGTGGGATTTGTCTTAACTTAGCTCGAATTTATGTGGGATAGCTTAAATTCCACCGACTTTAACCAAATCCAGGTTTGGATATGCTAGGTTAGGTTAGGTGAGGTGGTGTAGGGTAGTATTGAATAGGGGAAAATGTGGGAAAAAATGGGCTTTGGCGGTGCTATGCTACACAACATTTGGGTATATTTGGTGGAAATTGCCTTAAATTAGGTCGAATTTAGGTGGCATAGCTTAAATTTCACCAACTTGAACTATATCTAGGTTTGGATATGCTAGGTCAGGTTAGGTGAAGTCGTGTAGGGAAGGATATATAATATGTTAGGGGTAATGAACTAGCATGTTTATGAAATAGAATAAATTTTCCTATTTGGGGTTCGAGCTATATGGCTAACTCATGTAATGTTTGGACAGAGGTTACATAGGATTGTATGTGAGGCTATGGAATGCTCATATTTTAGTTAGTTTAGCTTTTGCTAGGTTGAATTTAGGCAAATTTGTGTAGTATAAGTGTATTTTTTTATAGATTTAGATGAATATAGGTTTTAATAGGATGCATTTTGATGAGATACAGCAAATTTGCTTAAAATTATCATAGAAATACTGACTTCACCTAACCCCACCTACCCTAACATAACTAAGGCTAGAACAAATAAGTCTGTTAGATGGTTTGCATAAATAAATATGGGTGGCCTGATTGGAGAGGATGTAACAAGGAAGGTATTATTAAGACATTAAAAACAATGGACATATGTTAGATGAATAGTTTAGCACTAATATTGTTGAAATATTAATGGAAAATGAATGTGTTTTATATTGAGCTCATCGAAAGTCATATGTACCGTTTTCATATGTAGAATTCTGACTTTTGGGGAGTTGGTTAAACTCAGCATATTATAATTAATGTCCTAAATATACTTAGAAAAATATAATGCAAATTGTGTATTGTTTGACCTAGTTGGTTGTGTTTATATTTGTACAAATATAGCACAATTAATATACTTGTGTATTAATTGTGCCGATTATGTATTTTGCATAAGTTGTATTATTTTTGCAATTATGTATTGATTAAATTTCTATAAAATGTGTATTGTTTTGTGCAAGTTGTATGTATTAATTGTATATGTTTTTGTATGTATATTTATGGAAATTGTGTATTTAATGAATATGTGCTAGTTATGTATTGTTCATATTTTGGTAAGTTGTGTATTGATTATATTTCTGAGCAAGTTGTGTATTAATTGTGTAAATGTCGTAATTGCACTTGTGTAAAGCGTGTATTTATGCTGGTTGTGTATTTCATATTTGGGGTAGTTATGTACTGTACGTATTTGTGCAAGTTGTGTAATAATTATGAAAGATGTGCAATATTTGTGAAAGTTGTGTATTAATTGCGCATGTTGTGTAATTGCATTTGGACAAGTTGTTTATTTACACCTTTGTGAATTGATTGTCATTGTGCAAGTCGAGTAATTATATAGCAAGTTTGCTTGTATTATTTGTGCAAAGATGTATAATAATTACACAAATTGTGTAACAACTGTCCATGTTTTATAATAATTTTTGTGCTAATAGTGCATTTATGCAAGTCGTGTTTTTAATTTGTTGAAGTGGAACTGGTGCAACTGTATTATTGTGTACAAATTGTGTATTTTGCGTAAGCTCTGGAATCTGAAAAAATGGATCTTCATGGTGTAAGTGTATTTTGGTTTATGAGACAATGTGTGGGTATTTTGTGAAAATTATGTTTGTGAAATTGTGTAATTTTAGTGAAAGCGCATTTTTGATTGTCGAAATGCATAAGCATTTTGATATATTTGTGCAAATACCATACTTCGTGTAAATGTCATACTCTGAGTGTACATGCAATATTGTGTAAATGGTATATTTTTGTGTGCAACTAACATATTTTGTATGTAAATGTCATATTTTTGTCTATAAATGACATATTTTTGTGTGATGATATATTTTGAGTGTAACTAATATATTTTGTGCATAAATGGCATATTGGGTGTGTAAATGCCGTATTTTCTGTGTATGGCATAAATTTCATCTGATTAATGGGGAAATGGTGGCAAAAAACTAGGCTATTCTCTATGGATGTATGGGTTGTTGAGTATGTGTAGGCATGTATGCTTGTATTTGTGACTGTTGGTTTAGAAACAAGTTAGCTGATTTGCGTAGCAAGACTAGGATTTTTTTGAGGTGTAGAAATGATTAGCCTATGAATATAGTGGTTAGCACCCAGCTGAGTTGCTAGATGCATGAATTGAGGTGCGACATTTGGATAGCTATTTGATGGATGTGAGGACAGTTGACTAGCATATGAACACAGCTACTAATCCGCTGTGCTTCTAGATGTGGTAACTACTTGTGGATTATAGTACGATATCTAGCTATAGGGTTTCATAATTGCTGTTGTGTATAAAACTAGAATGAGAGCTATTTATTAAAAGAATTATTGTAAACTATTACTTTAAGTGAGATCCCTTGGTTGTTTTAAGCATAAGGTGGACATTGATATGAATGAGATTGGGTGGAAATATATAGAAGCTGCCTCGTATGGGCCAATAGGACTTCTGCAGTTGCCTTTATTCTAATGTTCAGCTCACCTGCTATGCTGCCAGATGTACGATTCTGCAAAATTAGCGGTATAACATTTGGGTTGCTGTTATACTATTGCACTAATTACCGAATAATAATTACAGTTGTGGATGACTAAAATGTATATTCTTAAACCTTTGGTTAGGTTAGGTGGGGGATGGATAGTATAGTCATTTTTGAATAATAACATTAAATACACATGCCAGTAGGACGCTAAAGGCCGCATTGGTTATCTGGTGACGTTACACATAGTTGACCAGTCAGGTGCTGTGATACCTTGACACTTATATGCTAATAACTAGCAATACCTTATCCCTGTACCTGAGGTCGCTTTTAGGGACGTCGCTAAACAACAACAACAACAACTGGTCTGTAGAATGTATTTGTTTGATATATAATAAGTTAGGTTAGGATGGTTTGATCGGGTTTATGAATATAAAAAAATATGAGCAATGAGCGAAAATACGAGCCATTGTAGCTGAATATCAACTCTGATGAAGCACAGAGTACAGTTTAGGTATTAAGCCTGATGAAGAGTTCACACTTATGTGTGAACCTCCTAGGGTCCGCATTTAGCACGTTGGCTCCGCGCGCCGCATTAAGGATGATGACGTTAGAGAAGAAGGCCTTATTTCAAAACATGAGTGGCTTGCTTTTACTGAATGTAGTATTTCTATATATGTACACTGAATGAGTATTTTGATTTGTTATATGCTACAGTAAGGTGTGGGGGAGGTATGTTCTTGAGAGAATGTGAGATGTGCATATATATTTATGCGTTATGAAGCTATATTTGATTAGTACTGAAATCTCATTGAAGTCACCAAGCCTGGCAGGGGACTGTTTTCATACTAATGAATGATAGTGGGTTTTCATTTTTATTTGCCCTATGCTCAATAAGCATTCCTTGAAAAAAAGATTGACAAAGCTTAAATTGCATTATCTACAAAGGCGAAGAAGAAATAGGGGAAACATGGCTAAAGGGATATTAATGGGTTATTAATACTGTAAACACGAAACAATGGACATAAATTGGAATAAGTTTTTGATTTAGGAAAATGATCTGGGTAAATACTGATTCTGTAACAAGGTTGAACTCATTTCTTATGTTAATATGAAATCTCGCCTATAAAATGTTCTTAGACAATGGGAAACAGAATGGTAATACCTTATTGAGAAAAACGAGCTTATAATGGTTAGCGTCATTGCACATTAGGTTTGACAGAAGGCATCATTTGAATCCCCCTTTTCTATAAATATTGAAAATGGCAATAAATACACTATAACAGAAAACGGACTTATTCTGGGAAGATGAAGACTGGGTGACGTCATTGCCCATTAGCGATGTCTGTGCATGGGTCACCGGGGTAACGAAAAACGAGTATGCCAGAACGCTGCAGATAAAAAAAGCAAAATTGCAGCGTTCTGGCATACTCTCACACACCAGCCCCCTCCCCCCCCCCCACGTGGACGCTCACACACCAGCCCCCTCCCCCCGTGGACGCTCACACACCAGCCCCCTCCCCCCCCACGTGGACGCTCACACACCAGCCCCCCCCCCCACGTGGACGCTCACACACCAGCCCCCTCCCCCCCCCACGTGGACGCTCACACACCAGCCCCCCCCCCCCCACGCGGGCGCTCACGAACGCGCTCCTCGCGGGAAGAAAGACCAACGACCTCCAGGACCACACCACACCAATGTTTACACTACGCTTCCTAGAGTTAGTAGCGGACAAGGCTGCCTACCACCGAGCTCTAGAGGTAAATTATGATCTAAACCCCGCCACATCGAACAGTTAACCCAGCACTTGGTGTGATGGCGTTGGTCTCTTCTCTCCAACACACTCTTCCCCAATCTCTTTTTTTCCTTCTCTTTTCTCCCTCGCACTCTCTCCTACTCCAAATTGACTCGGGAAGCTCGTTAACGCTTACCTACCTGGCTGGTAAAACTCCCGGAAACAATAGTTCGCTTTGTGTGGGTTCGATATCCAGTACCGTAACGAGGGAATGCCTTGAGTAAAGCTGTGATTCCCTAACATCTGCTCTTGGAATAATGCCATCTCAGTTAAATTAAACAAAAATTGTTTGAAAGGTAAAATATTTTATTTTTAAATATTTTAAAGGTTCAGCAAAAGTTAAACTACAACTGTGCTACTACTGTACTCTCTGACTGAAAATAAATTGTGTAGCAGTTTTCATAGTAAATATGCACTAATGTCATTGATATGAAATAAACAATGCCAATGAATTAGGTAAAAAATGGGTATTTTTTTCAACATTGACCATAAAATAACAAACTGGCCTAAAATACTTAATGCAAATAAAACAAGATTAGAAATATTATTGTAAATACTGTACATGAATGTTAAATTTTCAGCATGAATAGCAATAATTATGATAAATCAGTTATTTGAGTTAGATGTAATATGCAACAAACTTAATCAAGCATTTGTATTATTGTAAAAATGAGAGGACAATAATAACTTGGTCTCCCTTATCCTATTACGGTACAGGCCACTTGTAGTCCCATCCTCAAGGGGAGGAGATGGTCTCCTTATGGTCTGGTCAACTCTGGTACCTACAGTACTGCCTCTCTGGACAATACGCTGCCTCTCTGGACTATACGCTGCCTCTCTGGACTATACACTGCCTCTCTTGACAATACGCTGCCTCTCTTGACAATACGCTGCCTCTCTGGACTATACGCCTCCTCTCTGGTCAATACGCTGCCTGTTTGGAGTATATGCTGCCTCTCTGGTCAATACGCTGCCTCTCTGGACTATACCCTGCCTCTTTGGTCAATACGCTGCCTCTCTGGTCAATACGCTGCCTCTCTGGTCAATACGCTGCCTGTCTGGACTATATGCTGCCTCTCTGGACAATACGCTGCCTCTCTGGACTATACCCTGCCTCTCTGGTCAATACGCTGCCTCTCTGGTCAATACGCTGCCTCTCTGGACAATATGCTGCTTCTCTGGACTATACCCTGCCTCTGGTCAATACACTGCCTCTCTGGTCAATACGCTTGCTCTCTGGACTATACCCTGCCTCTCTGGTCAATACGCTGCCTCTCTGGTGAATACGCTGCCTCTCTGGACAATACACTGCTTCTCTGGACTATACCCTGCCTGTGGTCAATACGCTGCCTCTTTGGTCAATACGCTGCCTGTCTGGACTATACACTGCCTCTCTGGTCAATACGCTGCCTCTCTGGTCAATTCGCTGCCTCTCTAGTCAATACGCTGCCTCTCTGGTCAATACGCTGCCTCTCTCGACAATACGCTGCTTCTCTGGACTATACCCTGCCTCTGGTCAATACACTGCCTCTCTGGTCAATACGCTGCCTCTCTGGACTATACCCTGCCTCTCTGGACTATACCCTGCCTCTCTGGCCAATACGCTGCCTCTCTGGTCAATACGCTGCCTCTCTGGACAATACGCTGCTTCTCTGGACTATACCCTGCCTCTGGTCAATACACTGCCTCTCTGGTCAATACGCTGCCTCTCTGGACTATACCCTGCCTCTCTGGACTATACCCTGCCTCTCTGGACTATACCCTGCCTCTCTGGACTATACCCTGCCTCTCTGGTCAATACGCTGCCTCTCTGGTCAATACGCTGCCTCTCTGGACAATACGCTGCTTCTCTGGACGATACCCTGCCTCTGGTCAATACACTGCCTCTCTGGTCAATACGCTGCCTCTCTGGACTATACCCTGCCTCTCTGGACTATACCCTGCCTCTCTGGTCAATACGCTGCCTCTTTGGACAATACACTGCTTCTCTGGACTATACCCTGCCTCTAGTCAATACGCTGCCTCTCTGGTCAATACGCTGCCAGTCTGGACTATACACTGCCTCTCTGGTCAATACGCTGCCTCTCTGGACAATACACTGCCTCTCTGGTCAATACGCTGCCTCTCTGGTCAATACGCTGCCTCTCTGGTCAATACGCTGCCTCTCTGGTCAATACACTGCCTCTCTGGTCAATACGCTGCCTCTCTGGTCAATACCCTGAATCTGTGGTCAATACGCTGCCTCTCTGGACAATACGCTGCCACCACAATGACACTCGACACTTCCTAGTGTAAACAAACGCGTTTTATAAACTGATCATCACACTATGTGTCTCTCATGTAGCTCGCAAGAGAATGCGATCTAAATATTTACAATAACAAATAAATTGGAATTATATTTTACATAAATTACATATAGGTCATAACAAGCTCGTTACGTTACGACGAAGAGGTTAGTCAGACTCGACTCTATCGCATCACCTCCCTCCGCACCTGGTGGCAGATTCACGAAGCAGTTACGCAAGTTCTTACGAACGTGTACATCTTTTCTCAATCTTTGATGGCTTGGTTTACAATTATTAGACAGTTTTGGAGCTCTGAATCACCAGGAGGCTGTTTATAATAATAACAACAGTTGATTGGGAAGTTTTCATGCTTGTAAACTGTTTAATAAATGTAAACAAAGCCGCCAAAGATTGAGAAAAGATGTACAGGTTCGTAAGTACTTGCTTAGCAGCTTCGTGAGTCTGGTCCCTGGTGGCAGGCGGCTGCCAGGGGGAGCCAAGGACGCCATGACCAGACCTAAACTACTTGAATTCTAAATCCCCCGGAGGCTATGAAGCGATAACTCTTGTAAAAACTAATTTAATTTACAAGTCTCGCAAAAAAAGTTAAATTCTCTTGTGCAAGTGTTTCTAGTTTAATCAGAAATGCTTCAGTAATTAAAGCTGCAGTATAGTTTCTCTATACCGTTGCTTGCTCGGCTAAACTTACAAGCACTCATTTGGCCAACATTCTGCTAAATTACCCTAGACACCCTATCAGGGCACTCGGCTCCTCCGACGTTATTTTTGTCTTCTTTTAAGGAAAGTCATAACCTTTCCCGTTGGTTGAGCAGCTGGCTCTCGAGCGTTAGCAGCTGGCTCTCGAGCGTTAGCCGCTGGCTCTCGAGCGCTAGCAGCTGGCTCTCGAGCGTTAGCAGCTGGCTCTCGAGCGCTAGCAGCTGGCTCTCGAGCACTAGCAGCTGGCTCTCGAGTGCTAGCAGCTGGCTCTCGAGCGCTAGCAGCTGGCTCTCGAGGGCAAGCAGCTGGCTCTCGAGCACTAGCAGCTGGCTCTCGAGCACTAGAAGCTGGCTCTCGAGCGCTAGTAGAGGCTTCACAATCTTAAGTGAGAGTCATAAGTCCGCCGTGAACTCCGGGGTGAAAGTTGAGGTTCCTTCACAACGTCTCTAAATGTGAAACGTCTTCCACCATCGCACATTAGACGAAGTGGAAGGTGCCGTGTCGGGAGCACAAGGCATCGATCCTCGGGAAGCACCTCCTTACCCGCTGATCGTCTGGTGCTTGACCCCCTTAACAACATGCTCGAGAAAGCGTTGCCGACCACAATAGGGTGAAAGTGTACCAAGGTGACATCTATACTCACGGATAAGTCCACCTTTGTAATCGATGGCAATCATTATTTTATATGTTGACCAGACCACACACTAGAAGGTGAAGGGACGACGACGATTCGGTCCGTCCTGGACTTGAGAATGGTCCAGGATGGACCGAAACGTCGTCGTCCCTTTACCTTCTAGTGTGTGGTTTGGTCAACATACTTCAGCCACGTTATTGTGACTCATCGCCTGCATTATTTTATACGGTACCTCATATGTTTTCAAGTCTCGTCAGGCCAATATTAAGCTTTGTCTCAAAAACGGACGATCGAAGATATTTTTTATGGATTTAAAACTTAAAACAGGTAACTCTTAGTCACAGACAATCTGAGATTAGTTTTGTTTAAATTAGAATATGTATTTCACACAAGGGCACGAGCCCGGACGAGTTTACCGGCAGTTATACTGTCCAGGACGAACCGAAATGTTAGTCATATTTAATTTGTAATATTAATGTTTACTAGAGTTATCCACTCTTATTTTCTTCAGTAATAATTCAGTTAAAGCAAAACAACGCTGGGTTGGGTCAGGTTGACAGGGAGTACAATCACCTACTTCTTGGAAATTATATGAAATTTGAGAGTATGGAGGTTCAACTTTCTAGTTTCAACAATTTAAAATATTAACAAAACACGTAGAATCAAATCCATCTTTTCGTGTTGCGGTGTGTGACTTTTCTCTCCTTGTACAATACGTGTGTGCTTTTTATGGTCTATCTGTTTCCTAGAGGAACAACTTGAATTATTACGTATTTACTGAAATAAGTACATTCAACATTAGTGGAATAACTTTTTCCATAGGTGCTCCACGCCTATTTTTGTTTCACTTTTAAAATATTTTTATCACTTTCCATGCCCAATTGTTATTGTTTAGTAAATTGAAGGGAAAATTAGCTTCGGAAAGGCAAACGAAGGATGTGTAGATTTATCAAAGATGTGTCTTACGATGGTATAAGCTTGTGACTGAAGGGAACTCTCATTACAAGTTTGTAATCATGTACTAATCTGATTACATGCTCGCTCTTGTCTAATACAATATCTCCATGCTTGTGGGTTTGTACGACAAACGGCACAAACTTGCAATTTTGTCGTACAATCACTAGAAGCTCCTGACTGAATTGCAATCACTACAAGCTTATTATTGGGTAGTAAAGTCACCACAAGCTCCAGATTGTCAAGTACATACACTACAAGTTCTTGACTATACTATATTTGGAGAATACGAATGACACGATGTGTGGAAATACTGTAACATTCCACATGGCAGTGGTGGCAAAGCTGTTTAATTATAGCGATATGGTAATGACCCTGTATCGAGTGGAAATTGATAGTTATCTTGCAGTCATCGCCAACTGGCAGTCTGCTTCATTAGTTCCTATAATTTAGTTTTCTTGTGTAGCTGGGAAGACTGTGAATAAGAGCTTGTTTGCCTCTGGACACTAAACAAAAAGTCACGTTGCTGTTAACACTATAAACAAATGGTTTTGTTGCGAGAAATCTGATACACAATTCGCTACATTGCTGGAAATTAACACAAAAATGTAGATCTCTGCTAAGAACAAAATAAACAAGCTAATACTCGTCTAAGAACACTATAAACAAGCTAATACTCGTCTAAGAACACTATAAACAAGTGCTTTCGTTGACGCGAATTCTGTAAACATTTTGTTGTTGTGCTTTGAGCACTACAAGCAAGTGTTTGGACGGGTGGACAGAGGACGTAAGACCCGGCACTTTAAGGGATGAGGATGTTATATATTCTCTCAGAAGAACGAGAGTGTGTAGCTGGGAGGGAAGGACATGTTTTAAGTTGATAATAAATGAGATCACTTTCATTTATTGAAATAAAATATTTAAACTGAAAGAAAATACGTGACAATAAGAGTGGCCGATAAATCCTGCCAGAAGGACAAAATAGAGTATTTTGTAACAAAAACCAAAGTTCTAGCTCTTTAAGAAAAGAAACCCTGTTTTGTTGAAAGGTCTACACTTTCTTGTCATACCTGATTCTCAAGCATATGAGTATATGTAGGAGTCTTGAGTTAGGATAACAGACTCTGAATATTTATTAAAGGAATTAAATAAATAACTATAAAAAATAGAGGTTATTCTTTCAACTTTTATACTTATCCTTTTGACCGTTCTAAACTAATCTATATCTGTTTCTGGGTAATTCTTTCCCAGGGGATGGGTGGTCAGGTGCCAGTGGTGGCCTCCACCCTCCCTTTGTGTCTTTTATCTTAGTCTGGTGTTGACAACGACCTTGATCGGCCGAAACGTTCATCTCCCTTCCCATTTCACTGTGGATTTTCCGCACCCCCATCTTCCCCACACACACATTATATATATATATATATATATATATATATATATATATATATATATATATATATATATATATATATATATGCGAACAAGCCTGAATGGTCCCCAGGACAATATGCAACTGAAAACTCACACCCCAGAAGTGACTCGAACCCATACTCCCATCGAACCCAGTTGCGTTGCTCCTGGGAGTATGGGTTCGAGTCACTTCTGGGGTGTGAGTTTTCAGTTATATATATATATATATATATATATATATATATATATATATATATATATATATATATATATATATATATATATATATATATATATATATATATATATGTGAACAAGCCTGAATGGTACCCAGGACTATATGCAACTGAAAACTCACACCCCAGAAGTGACTCGTTTTCAGTTTATATATATATATATATATATATATATATATATATATATATATATATATATATTTATATATATATATATATATATTTATATATATATATATATATATATATATATATATATATATATAGAAAATCACTCGGTCTATTAATGGGCAAATGGGGCCTTGCATAGTAGGCCGAGAAGTGCGTTCTGGCCACTAAATACGACATATATATATATATATATATATATATATATATATATATATATATATATATATATATATATATATATATATATATATATATATATATATATATATATATATATATATATATATATATATATATATATATATATATATATATATATATATATATATATATATATATATATATATATATATATATATATATATGAATGAAAACTCACACCCCAGAAGTGACTCGAACCCATACTCCCAGAAGCAACGCAACTGGTAACTACAGGGCGCCTTAATCCGCTTGACCATCACGGCCGTCAAAAGGAAGTGATAGCCGAGGCTATTTGAGCCACTTCCCCGACGGCAACTCGGATGGTAATCTTGGGCATAGCATTTCACCAAATCACCTCATTCTTTGGGGCACACGTGAGGAACACAAATGCAAACAAGCCTGAATGGTCCCCAGGACTATATGCGAATGAAAACTCACACCCCAGAAGTGACTCGAACCCATACTCCCAGAAGCAACGCAACTGGTAACTACAGGGCGCCTTAATCCGCTTGACCATCACGGCCGTCAAAAGGAAGTGATAGCCGAGGCTATTTGAGCCACTTCCCCGACGGCAACTCGGATGGTAATCTTGGGCATAGCATTTCACCAAATCACCTCATTCTTTGGGGCACACGTGAGGAACACAAATGCAAACAAGCCTGAATGGTCCCCAGGACTATATGCGAATGAAAACTCACACCCCAGAAGTGACTCGAACCCATACTCCCAGAAGCAACGCAACTGGTAACTACAGGGCGCCTTAATCCGCTTGACCATCACGGCCATCAAAAGGAAGTGATAGCCGAGGCTATTTGAGCCACTTCCCCGACGGCAACTTGGATGGTAATCTTGGGCATAGCATTTCACCAAATCACCTCATTCAGGACCATTCAGGCTTGTTTGCATTTGTGTTCCTCACGTGTGCCCCAAAGAATGAGGTGATTTGGTGAAATGCTATGCCCAAGA
This sequence comes from Procambarus clarkii, assembly GCF_020424385.1. NCBI lineage: Eukaryota > Metazoa > Arthropoda > Malacostraca > Decapoda > Cambaridae > Procambarus > Procambarus clarkii. Next base: position 24,752 of record NW_025572624.1, read on the forward strand.
TTACCATCCGAGTTGCCGTCGGGGAAGTGGCTCAAATAGCCTCGGCTATCACTTCCTTTTGACGGCCGTGATGGTCAAGCGGATTAAGGCGCCCTGTAGTTACCAGTTGCGTTGCTTCTGGGAGTATGGGTTCGAGTCACTTCTGGGGTGTGAGTTTTCATTCGCATATAGTCCTGGGGACCATTCAGGCTTGTTTGCATATATATATATATATATATATATATATATATATATATATATATATATATATATATATATATATATATATATTGTGACGGTAACGCGTTGGTGTTCAGCTGTTTCAAAAGCTAGGGGGTATGGCCTCGTCACATATAGAAACAAAAAAAGAGAAAATTTGGTACTTCGTCTGTGGTAAGGTAATAGGAAGACACACAAAACACAAGTAAATTTAACAATGAGATTTTAATTACGTTAAGAAAGCAAAACATGAATAAAATGGATATACAAATGGTAACATAAAATCAATCAATCAAAATAATAAGAATAATCAATGGCAAAATGTAAAGTTACGTTAAGACAAGTGAGTAATAACAAGTGTATAATAAACAATGCAAAATATGGGTGCAGGAATATTGGCTTTAAGCTGCCACCTCTCTTAATACACGTAAGCCAGAGCTTAGTCTGCCAACGAGACGTGTTAACTTGTTGAAAGCACTGGATATTCTGAGGTCCGTAGGTCGTGGTGGCCCCAGACATCAACTAGTGTGGTGGGTAGGGAGCAGGTGCGACTGACCACCAGGCAATCAGCGATGAGCAGGAGACAGACAGGTAGTTTGGTGGTTCGAGTTGGAGCAGGAGTTCCTGGTGCTGAATACGTTTGCTCTCTGGCAAACCTTGGAGTTGTATTTGTTGGGTATTTCTTCCATATTAGTTGTATTGGGATGTATAGCGACAAACTTAGGAGGGAAGAGCAGGCTCAATCTCTCTTGAAGGAGATTATCGTCACAATATATATATATATATATATATATATATATATATATATATATATATATATATATATATATATACACTGGTACCTCGGAATGCGATTGTCCCTGTATGCGAGGTTTTCGGAAGGCGAGGTGTATTTACTCCAAAAATTTGTCTCAGAAGGCGAGGGTTACTTCGGGAGGCGAGTTTGGACGCGAGTTTGTTGATACGCGTACAGCCGACCTAGCGCGTTCGTCGCCCCTCCGCCCCTCAGTTTATTATTGTCTCGCGCTCAGTGACTACCCCCACATCAATTCTTCTCGCGGATTTTCAGTGTTTTGTTGGATTTTTGGTGATTTGTCTATACAATTTGTTATTATATATCTCACCATGGGTCCCAAGAAAGCCAGTGGTAAGGATAAAGGCCAGAAAGCTCATGTGAGGATGACAATAGAGGAGAAACAAGAGATCATTCGGAAGCATGAGAACGGTACACGTGTTGTTGAACTTTGTAGGCAGTACAACAAAGCCACATCAACAATATGCACTATACTTAAGAAGAAAAATAAGATTATGGGTGCTAAAGTGGCAAAAGGAGTAAGAACATTAACGGCACAAAGACCACAAATACTTGAAGAAGTGGAAAAGTTGTTATTAATTTGGATACACGACAAGGAGTTGAGGGGTGATAGTGTTTCGGAGGCCATTATTTGTGAGAAAGCCAGGGTGTTGCACGAAGACCTTCTAAAGAATACCCCTGCAACGAGTGATGCAGATAAGAAAGAGTTTAAGGCAAGCAGGGGCTGGTTTGAAAAATTTAGAAAGAGAAGTGGTATCCATAGTGTTACAAGGCATGGGGTTATGTGATGTGATTATGGAAGGGGACTCCCCTTCCAAACAGTAACTCCTCTCCTCCTCCCCCCTCCTCACCATCTTCCATACGCCTACAGCACTTGACAGCAAGGTAAGTAATAACTGGAACACAGTTTTGTAGGTTTATTTAGATGAATTAGGTATAAAAATTTAGTTTGATGTGGGGTTTTTGGGGTAGTCAGGAACGGATTAATTCATTTCCCTTTATTTCTTATGGGGAAATTAACTTCGGAATGCGAGTTTTCGGAAGGCGAGGCGTCTCCAGGAACGGATTAAACTCTTATTCTGAGGTATGCCTGTATATATATATATATATATATATATATATATATATATATATATATATATATATATATATATATATATATATATATATATATATATATATATATATATATATATATATATATATATATATATATTATTAAATATGACCGAAAAAGTAAGATTAATAATTCTAACACAAATTTTCTCAATCTTTCGTACATTACGCTTCACTGTTGGAGGTAAATCAAAAATCACTTCTCCAAAATTCATTTTTATTTCTAGTCTGACGCGACACGGGCGCGTTTCGTAAAACTTATTACATTTTCAAAGACTTCACAAATACACAACTGATTAGAACTTACGTATCTCTGATTTTATATCTACATTTGAGTGAGGTGGGAGGGGTGATGTGGCATTAACACAAGACAGAACAAGAGGGGATATTAATAGGGTATTAAAAGTATCAACACAAGACAGAACAGAAACAATGGGTATTGAATAGAAGTGTTTGTAGAAAGCCTATTAGTCCATATTTCTTGATGCTTCTATATTGGAGCGGAGTCTTGAGGTGGGTAGAATATAGTTGTGCAATAATTGGCTGTTGATTGCTGGTGTTGACTTCTTGATGTGTAGTGCCTCGCAAACGTCAAGCCGCCTGCTATCGCTGTATCTATCG
>NW_025572625.1:0-14414 GCF_020424385.1 Procambarus clarkii
GGAATGAAATCATTTAAATTCATGCTCTGACGTGGAGAAATATAACAAGGAGTTACTTGGTCATCTGTGACAACAACCAGAACGTGTGAGTACGTCACTAGGGTACCTGGCCCTTCATACACTAGGGTGCCTGGCCCTTCATACACTAGGGTGCCTGGCCCTTCATACACTAGGGTACCTGGCCCTTCATACACTAGGGTACCTGGCCCTTCATACACTAGGGTACCTGGCCCTTCATACACTAGGGTGCCTGGCCCTTCATACACTAGGGTGCCTGGCCCTTCATACACTAGGGTGCCTGGCCCTTCATACACTAGGGTACCTGGCCCCTTCATACACTAGGGTACCTGGCCCTTCATACACTAGGGTGCCTGGCCCTTCATACACTAGGGTACCTGGCCCTTCATACACTAGGGTGCCTGGCCCTTCATACACTAGGGTACCTGGCCCTTCATACACTAGGGTGCCTGGCCCTTCATACACTAGGGTACCTGGCCCTTCATACACTAGGGTGCCTGGCCCTTCATACACTAGGGTACCTGGCCCTTCATACACTAGGGTGCCTGGCCCTTCATACACTAGGGTGCCTGGCCCTTCATGCGTCACTAGGATGCCTGGCCCTTCATGCGTCACTAGGGTGCCTGGCCCTTCATACACTAGGGTGCCTGGCCCTTCATACACTAGGGTACCTGGCCCTTCATACACTAGGGTGCCTGGCCCTTCATACACTAGGGTGCCTGGCCCTTCATACACTAGGGTGCCTGGCCCTTCATGCGTCACTAGGGTGCCTGGCCCTTCATACACTAGGGTGCCTGGCCCTTCATACACTAGGGTGCCTGGCCCTTCATGCGTCACTAGGGTGCCTGGCCCTTCATGCGGTGCCTGGCCCTTCATGCGGTGCCTGGCCCTTCATGCGTCACTAGGGTGCCTGGCCCTTCATACATTAGGGTGCCTGGCCCTTCATACACTAGGGTGCCTGGCCCTTCATACACTAGGGTGCCTGGCCCTTCATACACTAGGGTGCCTGGCCCTTCATACACTAGGGTGCCTGGCCCTTCATACACTAGGGTGCCTGGCCCTTCAAACACTAGGGTGCCTGGCCCTTCATACACTAGGGTGCCTGGCCCTTCATACACTAGGGTGCCTGGCCCTTCATACACTAGGGTGCCTGGCCCTTCATACACTAGGGTGCCTGGCCCTTCATACACTAGGGTGCCTGGCCCTTCATACACTAGGGTGCCTGGCCCTTCATACGTCACTAGGGTGCCTGGCCCTTCATGCGTCACTAGGGTGCCTGGCCCTTCATACGTCACTAGGGTGCCTGGCCCTTCATACACTAGGGTGCCTGGCCCTTCATGCGTCACTAGGGTGCCTGGCCCTTCATACACTAGGGTGCCTGGCCCTTCATACACTAGGGTGCCTGACCCTTCATACGTCACTAAGGTGCCTGGCCCTTCATGCGTCACTAGGGTACCTGGCCCTTCATACACTAGGGTGCCTGGCCCTTCATGCGTCACTAGGGTACTGGGCCCTTCATACACTAGGGTGCCTGGCCCTTCATACACTAGGGTGCCTGGCCCTTCATACACTAGGGTGCCTGGCCCTTCATACACTAGGGTGCCTGGCCCTTCATGCGTCACTAGGGTGCCTGGCCCTTCATACACTAGGGTGCCTGGCCCTTCATACACTAGGGTGCCTGGCCCTTCATACACTAGGGTGCCTGGCCCTTCATACACTAGGGTGCCTGGCCCTTCATGCGTCACTAGGGTACCTGGCCCTTCATACACTAGGGTGCCTGGCCCTTCATACACTAGGGTGCCTGGCCCTTCATACGTCACTAGGGTGCCTGGCCCTTCATACACTAGGGTGCCTGGCCCTTCATACGTCACTAAGGAGCCTGGCCCTTCATGCGTCACTAGGGTACCTGGCCCTTCATACACTAGGGTGCCTGGCCCTTCATACGTCACTAGGGTGCCTGGCCCTTCATACACTAGGGTGCCTGGCCCTTCATACACTAGGGTGCCTGGCCCTTCATACACTAGGGTGCCTGGCCCTTCATACACTAGGGTGCCCAGCCCTTCATACGTCACTAGGGTGCCTGGCCCTTCATACACTAGGGTGCCTGGCCCTTCATACGTCACTAGGGTGCCTGGCCCTTCATACGTCACTAGGGTGCCTGGCCCTTCATACGTCACTAAGGTGCCTGGCCCTTCATGCGTCACTAGGGTACCTGGCCCTTCATACACTAGGGTGCCTGGCCCTTCATACGTCACTAGGGTGCCTGGCCCTTCATACGTCACTAGGGTGCCTGGCCCTTCATACACTAGGGTGCCTGGCCCTTCATACGTCACTAGGGTGCCTGGCCCTTCATACACTAGGGTGCCTGGCCCTTCATACACTATGGTGCCTGGCCCTTCATACGTCACTAGGGTGCCTGGCCCTTCATACACTAGGGTGCCTGGCCCTTCATACACTAGGGTGCCTGACCCTTCATACGTCACTAAGGTGCCTGGCCCTTCATGCGTCACTAGGGTACCTGGCCCTTCATACACTAGGGTGCCTGGCCCTTCATGCGTCACTAGGGTACCGGGCCCTTCATACACTAGGGTGCCTGGCCCTTCATACACTAGGGTGCCTGGCCCTTCATACACTAGGGTGCCTGGCCCTTCATACACTAGGGTGCCTGGCCCTTCATGCGTCACTAGGGTGCCTGGCCCTTCATACACTAGGGTGCCTGGCCCTTCATACACTAGGGTGCCTGGCCCTTCATACACTAGGGTGCCTGGCCCTTCATACACTAGGGTGCCTGGCCCTTCATGCGTCACTAGGGTACCTGGCCCTTCATACACTAGGGTGCCTGGCCCTTCATACGTCACTAGGGTGCCTGGCCCTTCATACGTCACTAGGGTGCCTGGCCCTTCATACACTAGGGTGCCTGGCCCTTCATACGTCACTAGGGTGCCTGGCCCTTCATACGTCACTAGGGTGCCTGGCCCTTCACACTAGGGTGCCTGGCCCTTCATACACTAGGGTGCCTGGCCCTTCATACACTAGGGTGCCTGGCCCTTCATACGTCACTAGGGTGCCTGGCCCTTCATACGTCACTAGGGTGCCTGGCCCTTCATACGTCACTAGGGTGCCTGGCCCTTCATGCGTCACTAGGGTGCCTGGCCCTTCATACGTCACTAGGGTGCCTGGCCCTTCATCACTAGGGTGCCTGGTCACTAGGGTGCCTGGCCCTTCATACGTCACTAGGGTGCCTGGCCCTTCATACACTAGGGTGCCTGGCCCTTCATACGTCACTAGGGTGCCTGGCCCTTCATACGTCACTAGGGTGCCTGGCCCTTCATACACTAGGGTGCCTGGCCCTTCATACACTAGGGTGCCTGGCCCTTCATACGTCACTAGGGTGCCTGGCCCTTCATAGGGTGCCTGGCCCTTCATACGTCACTAGGGTGCCTGGCCCTTCATACGTCACTAGGGTGCCTGGCCCTTCATACGTCACTAGGGTGCCTGGCCCTTCATACCACACTAGGGAGCCTGGCCCTTCATACGGCACTAGGGTGCCTGGCCCTTCATACACTAGGGTGCCTGGCCCTTCATACGTCACTAGGGTGCCTGGCCCTTCATACGTCACTAGGGTGCCTGGCCCTTCATACACTAGGGTACCTGGCCCTTCATACGTCACTAAGGTGCCTGGCCCTTCATGCGTCACTAGGGTGCCTGGCCCTTCATACACTAGGGTGCCTGGCCCTTCATACGTCACTAGGGTGCCTGGCCCTTCATACGTCACTAGGGTGCCTGGCCCTTCATACGTCACTAGGGTGCCTGGCCCTTCATACGTCACTAGGGTGCCTGGCCCTTCATACGTCACTAGGGTGCCTGGCCCTTCATACGTCACTAGGGTGCCTGGCCCTTCATACGTCACTAGGGTGCCTGGCCCTTCATGCGTCACTAGGGTGCCTGGCCCTTCATACACTAGGGTGCCTGGCCCTTCATACGTCACTAGGGTGCCTGGCCCTTCATACGTCACTAGGGTGCCTGGCCCTTCATGCGTCACTAGGGTGCCTGGCCCTTCATACGTCACTAGGGTGCCTGGCCCTTCATACGTCACTAGGGTGCCTGGCCCTTCATGCGTCACTAGGGTGCCTGGCCCTTCATACGTCACTAGGGTGCCTGGCCCTTCATACGTCACTAGGGTGCCTGGCCCTTCATACGTCACTAGGGTGCCTGGCCCTTCATACACTAGGGTGCCTGGCCCTTCATAGGGTGCCTGGCCCTTCATCACTAGGGTGCCTGGCCCTTCATACGTCACTAGGGTGCCTGGCCCTTCATACACTAGGGTGCCTGGCCCTTCATACACTAGGGTGCCTGGCCCTTCATACACTAGGGTGCCTGGCCCTTCATACGTCACTAGGGTGCCTGGCCCTTCATGCGTCACTAGGGTGCCTGGCCCTTCATACACTAGGGTGCCTGGCCCTTCATAGGGTGCCGTCACTAGGGTGCCTGGCCCTTCATACGTCACTAGGGTGCCTGGCCCTTCATACACTAGGGTGCCTGGCCCTTCATACGTCACTAGGGTGCCTGGCCCTTCATACACTAGGGTGCCTGGCCCTTCATACGTCACTAGGGTGCCTGGCCCTTCATACGTCACTAGGGTGCCTGGCCCTTCATACGTCACTAGGGTGCCTGGCCCTTCATACACTAGGGTGCCTGGCCCTTCATACACTAGGGTGCCTGGCCCTTCATACGTCACTAGGGTGCCTGGCCCTTCATACGTCACTAGGGTGCCTGGCCCTTCATACGTCACTAGGGTGCCTGGCCCTTCATACGTCACTAGGGTGCCTGGCCCTTCATACGTCACTAGGGTGCCTGGCCCTTCATACGTCACTAGGGTGCCTGGCCCTTCATACTAGGGTGCCTGGCCCACTAGGGTGGCCCCTGGCCCTTCATTCATACGTCACTAGGGTGCCTGGCCCTTCATACACTAGGGTGCCTGGCCCTTCATACACTAGGGTGCCTGGCCCTTCATACGTCACTAGGGTGCCTGGCCCTTCATACGTCACTAGGGTGCCTGGCCCTTCATACACTAGGGTGCCTGGCCCTTCATACGTCACTAGGGTGCCTGGCCCTTCATACGTCACTAGGGTGCCTGGCCCTTCATACGTCACTAGGGTGCCTGGCCCTTCATACGTCACTAGGGTGCCTGGCCCTTCATGCGTCACTAGGGTGCCTGGCCCTTCATGCGTCACTAGGGTGCCTGGCCCTTCATACACTAGGGTGCCTGGCCCTTCATACGTCACTAGGGTGCCTGGCCCTTCATACGTCACTAGGGTGCCTGGCCCTTCATACGTCACTAGGGTGCCTGGCCCTTCATACGTCACTAGGGTGCCTGGCCCTTCATACGTCACTAGGGTGCCTGGCCCTTCATGCGTCACTAGGGTGCCTGGCCCTTCATACGTCACTAGGGTGCCTGGCCCTTCATACGTCACTAGGGTGCCTGGCCCTTCATACGTCACTAGGGTGCCTGGCCCTTCATACGTCACTAGGGTGCCTGGCCCTTCATACGTCACTAGGGTGCCTGGCCCTTCATACGTCACTAGGGTGCCTGGCCCTTCATACACTAGGGTGCCTGGCCCTTCATACGTCACTAGGGTGCCTGGCCCTTCATACGTCACTAGGGTGCCTGGCCCTTCATACGTCACTAGGGTGCCTGGCCCTTCATAGGGTGCCGTCACTAGGGTGCCTGGCCCTTCACGTCACTAGGGTGCCTGGCCCTTCATACGTCACTAGGGTGCCTGGCCCTTCATGCGTCACTAGGGTGCCTGGCCCTTCATACGTCACTAGGGTGCCTGGCCCTTCATACACTAGGGTGCCTGGCCCTTCATACACTAGGGTGCCTGGCCCTTCATACGTCACTAGGGTGCCTGGCCCTTCATACGTCACTAGGGTGCCTGGCCCTTCATGCGTCACTAGGGTGCCTGGCCCTTCATACGTCACTAGGGTGCCTGGCCCTTCATACGTCACTAGGGTGCCTGGCCCTTCATACACTAGGGTGCCTGGCCCTTCATACGTCACTAGGGTGCCTGGCCCTTCATGCGTCACTAGGGTACCTGGCCCTTCATACACTAGGGTGCCTGGCCCTTCATACGTCACTAGGGTGCCTGGCCCTTCATACACTAGGGTGCCTGGCCCTTCATACGTCACTAGGGTGCCTGGCCCTTCATACACTAGGGTGCCTGGCCCTTCATACACTAGGGTGCCTGGCCCTTCATACGTCACTAGGGTGCCTGGCCCTTCATACACTAGGGTGCCTGGCCCTTCATACGTCACTAGGGTGCCTGGCCCTTCATACGTCACTAGGGTGCCTGGCCCTTCATACACTAGGGTGCCTGGCCCTTCATACGTCACTAGGGTGCCTGGCCCTTCATGCGTCACTAGGGTGCCTGGCCCTTCATACACTAGGGTGCCTGGCCCTTCATACACTAGGGTGCCTGGCCCTTCATACGTCACTAGGGTGCCTGGCCCTTCATACGTCACTAGGGTGCCTGGCCCTTCATACACTAGGGTGCCTGGCCCTTCATACGTCACTAGGGTGCCTGGCCCTTCATACACTAGGGTGCCTGGCCCTTCATACGTCACTAGGGTGCCTGGCCCTTCATACGTCACTAGGGTGCCTGGCCCTTCATACGTCACTAGGGTGCCTGGCCCTTCATACGTCACTAGGGTGCCTGGCCCTTCATACGTCACTAGGGTGCCTGGCCCTTCATACGTCACTAGGGTGCCTGGCCCTTCATACGTCACTAGGGTGCCTGGCCCTTCATACGTCACTAGGGTGCCTGGCCCTTCATACGTCACTAGGGTGCCTGGCCCTTCATACGTCACTAGGGTGCCTGGCCCTTCATACGTCACTAGGGTGCCTGGCCCTTCATAGGGTGCCGTCACTAGGGTGCCTGGCCCTTCATACGTCACTAGGGTGCCTGGGTCACTAGGGTGCCTGGCCCTTCATGCGTCACTAGGGTGCCTGGCCCTTCATACGTCACTAGGGTGCCTGGCCCTTCATACGTCACTAGGGTGCCTGGCCCTTCATACGTCACTAGGGTGCCTGGCCCTTCATACGTCACTAGGGTGCCTGGCCCTTCATACGTCACTAGGGTGCCTGGCCCTTCATGCGTCACTAGGGTGCCTGGCCCTTCATACACTAGGGTGCCTGGCCCTTCATACGTCACTAGGGTGCCTGGCCCTTCATACGTCACTAGGGTGCCTGGCCCTTCATACGTCACTAGGGTGCCTGGCCCTTCATACGTCACTAGGGTGCCTGGCCCTTCATACGTCACTAGGGTGCCTGGCCCTTCATCACTAGGGTGCCTGGCCCTTCATACGTCACTAGGGTGCCTGGCCCTTCATTCACTAGGGTGCCTGGCCCTTCATCACTAGGGTGCCTGGCCCTTCATACGTCACTAGGGTGCCTGGCCCTTCATACGTCACTAGGGTGCCTGGCCCTTCATGCGTCACTAGGGTGCCTGGCCCTTCATACGTCACTAGGGTGCCTGGCCCTTCATACGTCACTAGGGTGCCTGGCCCTTCATACGTCACTAGGGTGCCTGGCCCTTCATACGTCACTAGGGTGCCTGGCCTTCATTCACTAGGGTGCCTGGCCCTTCATCACTAGGGTGCCTGGCCCTTCATACACTAGGGTGCCTGGCCCTTCATACACTAGGGTGCCTGGCCCTTCATACACTTGGGTGCCTGGCCCTTCATACACTAGGGTGCCTGGCCCTTCATACACTAGGGTGCCTGGCCCTTCATACACTAGGGTGCCTGGCCCTTCATACACTAGGGTGCCTGGCCCTTCATGCGTCACTAGGGTGCCTGGCCCTTCATACACTAGGGTGCCTGGCCCTTCATACACTAGGGTGCCTGGCCCTTCATGCGTCACTAGGGTGCCTGGCCCTTCATGCGTCACTAGGGTGCCTGGCCCTTCATACACTAGGGTGCCTGGCCCTTCATACACTAGGGTGCCTGGCCCTTCATACGTCACTAGGGTGCCTGGCCCTTCATACGTCACTAGGGTGCCTGGCCCTTCATACACTAGGGTGCCTGGCCCTTCATACGTCACTAAGGTGCCTGGCCCTTCATGCGTCACTAGAGTACCTGGCCCTTCATACACTAGGGTGCCTGGCCCTCATACGTCACTAGGGTGCCTGGCCCTTCATACGTCACTAGGGTGCCTGGCCCTTCATACGTCACTAGGGTGCCTGGCCCTTCATACGTCACTAGGGTGCCTGGCCCTTCATGCGTCACTAGGGTACCTGGCCCTTCATACACTAGGGTGCCTGGCCCTTCATACACTAGGGTGCCTGGCCCTTCATACGTCACTAGGGTGCCTGGCCCTTCATGCGTCACTAGGGTGCCTGGCCCTTCATACACTAGGGTGCCTGGCCCTTCATACACTAGGGTGCCTGGCCCTTCATACACTAGGGTGCCAGGCCCTTCATACACTAGGGTGCCTGGCCCTTCATACGTCACTAGGGTGCCTGGCCCTTCATGCGTCACTAGGGTGCCTGGCCCTTCATACACTAGGGTGCCTGGCCCTTCATACACTAGGGTGCCTGGCCCTTCATACGTCACTAGGGTGCCTGGCCCTTCATACGTCACTAGGGTGCCTGGCCCTTCATGCGTCACTAGGGTGCCTGGCCCTTCATACGTCACTAGGGTGCCTGGCCCTTCATACGTCACTAGGGTGCCTGGCCCTTCATGCGTCACTAGGGTGCCTGGCCCTTCATACACTAGGGTGCCTGGCCCTTCATACACTAGGGCGCCTGGCCCTTCATACACTAGGGTGCCTGGCCCTTCATACGTCACTAGGGTGCCTGGCCCTTCATGCGTCACTAGGGTGCCTGGCCCTTCATACACTAGGGTGCCTGGCCCTTCATACACTAGGGTGCCTGGCCCTTCATACACTAGGGTGCCTGGCCCTTCATTCACTAGGGTGCCTGGCTCTTCATACGTCACTAGGGTGCCTGGCCCTTCATGCGTCACTAGGGTACCTGGCCCTTCATACACTAGGGTGCCTGGCCCTTCATACGTCACTAAGGTGCCTGGCCCTTCATACACTAGGGTGCCTGGCCCTTCATACACTAGGGTGCCTGGCCCTTCATACGTCACTAGGGTGCCTGGCCCTTCATACACTAGGGTGCCTGGCCCTTCATACGTCACTAAGGTGCCTGGCCCTTCATACACTAGGGTTCCTGGCCCTTCATACACTAGGGTGCCTGGCCCTTCATACACTAGGGTGCCTGGCCCTTCATACACTAGGGTGCCTGGCCCTTCATACGTCACTAGGGTGCCTGGCCCTTCATGCGTCACTAGGGTGCCTGGCCCTTCATACACTAGGGTGCCTGGCCCTTCATACACTAGGGTGCCTGGCCCTTCATACGTCACTAGGGTGCCTGGCCCTTCATGCGTCACTAGGGTGCCTGGCCCTTCATACGTCACTAGGGTGCCTGGCCCTTCATGCGTCACTAGGGTGCCTGGCCCTTCATGCGTCACTAGGGTGCCTGGCCCTTCATACGTCACTAGGGTGCCTGGCCCTTCATACGTCACTAGGGTGCCTGGCCCTTCATACGTCACTAGGGTGCCTGGCCCTTCATGCGTCACTAGGGTGCCTGGCCCTTCATACGTCACTAGGGTACCTGGCCCTTCATACACTAGGGTGCCTGGCCCTTCATACACTAGGGTGCCTGGCCCTTCATACACTTGGGTGCCTGGCCCTTCATACACTAGGGTGCCTGGCCCTTCATACACTAGGGTGCCTGGCCCTTCATACACTAGGGTGCCTGGCCCTTCATACACTAGGGTGCCTGGCCCTTCATGCGTCACTAGGGTGCCTGGCCTTTCATACACTAGGGTGCCTGGCCCTTCATACACTAGGGTGCCTGGCCCTTCATGCGTCACTAGGGTGCCTGGCCCTTCATGCGTCACTAGGGTGCCTGGCCCTTCATACACTAGGGTGCCTGGCCCTTCATACACTAGGGTGCCTGGCCCTTCATACGTCACTAGGGTGCCTGGCCCTTCATACGTCACTAGGGTGCCTGGCCCTTCATACACTAGGGTGCCTGGCCCTTCATACGTCACTAAGGTGCCTGGCCCTTCATGCGTCACTAGGGTACCTGGCCCTTCATACACTAGGGTGCCTGGCCCTCATACGTCACTAGGGTGCCTGGCCCTTCATACGTCACTAGGGTGCCTGGCCCTTCATACGTCACTAGGGTGCCTGGCCCTTCATACGTCACTAAGGTGCCTGGCCCTTCATGCGTCACTAGGGTACCTGGCCCTTCATACACTAGGGTGCCTGGCCCTTCATACACTAGGGTGCCTGGCCCTTCATACGTCACTAGGGTGCCTGGCCCTTCATGCGTCACTAGGGTGATGGCCCTTCATACACTAGGGTGCCTGGCCCTTCATACACTAGGGTGCCTGGCCCTTCATACACTAGGGTGCCAGGCCCTTCATACACTAGGGTGCCTGGCCCTTCATACGTCACTAGGGTGCCTGGCCCTTCATGCGTCACTAGGGTGCCTGGCCCTTCATACACTAGGGTGCCTGGCCCTTCATACACTAGGGTGCCTGGCCCTTCATACGTCACTAGGGTGCCTGGCCCTTCATACGTCACTAGGGTGCCTGGCCCTTCATGCGTCACTAGGGTGCCTGGCCCTTCATACGTCACTAGGGTGCCTGGCCCTTCATACGTCACTAGGGTGCCTGGCCCTTCATGCGTCACTAGGGTGCCTGGCCCTTCATACACTAGGGTGCCTGGCCCTTCATACACTAGGGCGCCTGGCCCTTCATACACTAGGGTGCCTGGCCCTTCATACGTCACTAGGGTGCCTGGCCCTTCATGCGTCACTAGGGTGCCTGGCCCTTCATACACTAGGGTGCCTGGCCCTTCATACACTAGGGTGCCTGGCCCTTCATACACTAGGGTGCCTGGCCCTTCATTCACTAGGGTGCCTGGCTCTTCATACGTCACTAGGGTGCCTGGCCCTTCATGCGTCACTAGGGTACCTGGCCCTTCATACACTAGGGTGCCTGGCCCTTCATACGTCACTAAGGTGCCTGGCCCTTCATACACTAGGGTGCCTGGCCCTTCATACACTAGGGTGCCTGGCCCTTCATACGTCACTAGGGTGCCTGGCCCTTCATACACTAGGGTGCCTGGCCCTTCATACGTCACTAAGGTGCCTGGCCCTTCATACACTAGGGTGCCTGGCCCTTAATACACTAGGGTGCCTGGCCCTTCATACGTCACTAGGGTGCCTGGCCCTTCATACACTAGGGTGCCTGGCCCTTCATACGTCACTAAGGTGCCTGGCCCTTCATGCGTCACTAGGGTGCCTGGCCCTTCATACGTCACTAGGGTGCCTGGCCCTTCATGCGTCACTAGGGTGCCTGTCCCTTCATACGTCACTAGGGTGCCTGGCCCTTCATGCGTCACTAGGGTGCCTGGCCCTTCATACGTCACTAGGGTGCCTGGCCCTTCATACGTCACTAGAGTGCCTGGCCCTTCATGCGTCACTAGGGTACCTGGCCCTTCATACGTCACTAGGGTGCCTGGCCCTTCATACACTAGGGTACCTGGCCCTTCATACGTCACTAAGGTGCCTGGCCCTTCATGCGTCACTAGGGTGCCTGGCCCTTCATACACTAGGGTGCCTGGCCCTTCATACGTCACTAGGGTGACTGGCCCTTCATGCGTGACTAGGGTGCCTGGCCCTTCATACGTCACTAGGGTGCCTGGCCCTTCATACACTAGGGTGCCTGGCCCTTCATACGTCACTAGGGTGCCTGGCCCTTCATACGTCACTAGGGTGCCTGGCCCTTCATACGTCACTAGGGTGCCTGGCCCTTCATACACTAGGGTGCCTGGCCCTTCATACGTCACTAGGGTGCCTGGCCCTTCATACACTAGGGTGCCTGGCCCTTCATACACTATGGTGCCTGGCCCTTCATACGTCACTAGGGTGCCTGGCCCTTCATACACTAGGGTGCCTGGCCCTTCATACACTAGGGTGCCTGGCCCTTCATACACTAGGGTGCCTGGCCCTTCATACACTAGGGTGCCTGGCCCTTCATACACTAGGGTGCCTGGCCCTTCATACGTCACTAGGGTGCCTGGCCCTTCATGCGTCACTAGGGTGCCTGGCCCTTCATACACTAGGGTGCCTGGCCCTTCATACGTCACTAGGGTGCCTGGCCCTTCATGCGTCACTAGGGTGCCTGGCCCTTCATACGTCACTAGGGTGCCTGGCCCTTCATACGTCACTAGGGTGCCTGGCCCTTCATACACTAGGGTGCCTGGCCCTTCATACGTCACTAAGGTGCCTGGCCCTTCATGCGTCACTAGGGTACCTGGCCCTTCATACACTAGGGTGCCTGGCCCTCATACGTCACTAGGGTGCCTGGCCCTTCATACGTCACTAGGGTGCCTGGCCCTTCATACGTCACTAGGGTGCCTGGCCCTTCATACGTCACTAAGGTGCCTGGCCCTTCATGCGTCACTAGGGTACCTGGCCCTTCATACACTAGGGTGCCTGGCCCTTCATACACTAGGGTGCCTGGCCCTTCATACGTCACTAGGGTGCCTGGCCCTTCATGCGTCACTAGGGTGATGGCCCTTCATACACTAGGGTGCCTGGCCCTTCATACACTAGGGTGCCTGGCCCTTCATACACTAGGGTGCCAGGCCCTTCATACACTAGGGTGCCTGGCCCTTCATACGTCACTAGGGTGCCTGGCCCTTCATGCGTCACTAGGGTGCCTGGCCCTTCATACACTAGGGTGCCTGGCCCTTCATACACTAGGGTGCCTGGCCCTTCATACGTCACTAGGGTGCCTGGCCCTTCATACGTCACTAGGGTGCCTGGCCCTTCATGCGTCACTAGGGTGCCTGGCCCTTCATACGTCACTAGGGTGCCTGGCCCTTCATACGTCACTAGGGTGCCTGGCCCTTCATGCGTCACTAGGGTGCCTGGCCCTTCATACACTAGGGTGCCTGGCCCTTCATACACTAGGGCGCCTGGCCCTTCATACACTAGGGTGCCTGGCCCTTCATACGTCACTAGGGTGCCTGGCCCTTCATGCGTCACTAGGGTGCCTGGCCCTTCATACACTAGGGTGCCTGGCCCTTCATACACTAGGGTGCCTGGCCCTTCATACACTAGGGTGCCTGGCCCTTCATTCACTAGGGTGCCTGGCTCTTCATACGTCACTAGGGTGCCTGGCCCTTCATGCGTCACTAGGGTACCTGGCCCTTCATACACTAGGGTGCCTGGCCCTTCATACGTCACTAAGGTGCCTGGCCCTTCATACACTAGGGTGCCTGGCCCTTCATACACTAGGGTGCCTGGCCCTTCATACGTCACTAGGGTGCCTGGCCCTTCATACGTCACTAAGGTGCCTGGCCCTTCATACACTAGGGTTCCTGGCCCTTCATACACTAGGGTGCCTGGCCCTTCATACACTAGGGTGCCTGGCCCTTCATACACTAGGGTGCCTGGCCCTTCATACGTCACTAGGGTGCCTGGCCCTTCATGCGTCACTAGGGTGCCTGGCCCTTCATACACTAGGGTGCCTGGCCCTTCATACACTAGGGTGCCTGGCCCTTCATACGTCACTAGGGTGCCTGGCCCTTCATGCGTCACTAGGGTGCCTGGCCCTTCATACGTCACTAGGGTGCCTGGCCCTTCATGCGTCACTAGGGTGCCTGGCCCTTCATGCGTCACTAGGGTGCCTGGCCCTTCATACGTCACTAGGGTGCCTGGCCCTTCATACGTCACTAGGGTGCCTGGCCCTTCATACGTCACTAGGGTGCCTGGCCCTTCATGCGTCACTAGGGTGCCTGGCCCTTCATACGTCACTAGGGTACCTGGCCCTTCATACACTAGGGTGCCTGGCCCTTCATACACTAGGGTGCCTGGCCCTTCATACACTAGGGTGCCTGGCCCTTCATGCGTCACTAGGGTGCCTGGCCTTTCATACACTAGGGTGCCTGGCCCTTCATACACTAGGGTGCCTGGCCCTTCATGCGTCACTAGGGTGCCTGGCCCTTCATGCGTCACTAGGGTGCCTGGCCCTTCATACACTAGGGTGCCTGGCCCTTCATACACTAGGGTGCCTGGCCCTTCATACGTCACTAGGGTGCCTGGCCCTTCATACGTCACTAGGGTGCCTGGCCCTTCATACACTAGGGTGCCTGGCCCTTCATACGTCACTATGGTGCCTGGCCCTTCATGCGTCACTAGGGTACCTGGCCCTTCATACACTAGGGTGCCTGGCCCTCATACGTCACTAGGGTGCCTTGCCCTTCATACGTCACTAGGGTGCCTGGCCCTTCATACGTCACTAGGGTGCCT
>NW_025572626.1:0-5000 GCF_020424385.1 Procambarus clarkii
CTTGTTGCTTCTCTACTGTGCTACAATCATTCTCCCACGCCAGTGTTGTCTCTCTACTGTGCTACAAATCATTCTCCACGCCAGTGTTGTCTCTCTACTGTGCTACAATCATTCTCCCACGCCAGTGTTGTCTCTCTACTGTGCTACAATCATTCTCCCACGCCAGTGTTGCTTCTCTACTGTGCTACAATCATTCTCCCACGCCAGTGTTGTCTCTCTACTGTGCTACAATCATTCTCCCACGCCAGTGTTGTCTCTCTACTGTGCTACAATCATTCTCCCACGCCAGTGTTGCTTCTCTACTGTGCTACAATCATTCTCCCACGCCAGTGTTGTCTCTCTACGGTGCGTCAGTCCTTCACCCTCGTCACTGTTCTCTCTCTACGGTGATACAGTCCTTCACCCACGCCACACAACATGCAAGCCACAGTATCGTGTATGATAACAATTCATTCACTTGAATCATCGAACCTGCAACATTACAGTGGACAGGTTCTTGGCAAGATGAAGCAATGATGCAACGAATACTTTGTAGATTGAAGTGGATGGCTCTTCTGTCAGACTCCTGGCGCCCTCAAGTCCTGCTTGAGGCTACGGACGGGATATATATATATATATATATATATATATATATATATATATATATATATAATATATAATGTCTCTCTTGTAAACATATGTTATTGATATGACCGAGAGGGTAAGATTAATAATTCTAACACGAATCTTCTCAATATTTCTAACGTTTTTCTTCACTGTCGAGGGTAGTTGAAAAATTACTAGTCCTAACTAATACACTAGTCATTAGAGACACTAATACCGAGACACTAGAGGCGACGCGAGGATTAGGTCTGAGGGTCGTTAGTGGTCCAATGAGGGAGAGGGGGGGGGGAGAACTATGAGGGGAGTAGGAGGCTGAGGGAGGTAGGGAAACAAGGCTGAAGAACGCAAGAAAGAGAAGACAGCAAAATATGAGGATGAGGAGGAATTGAGGGGGAGACATGTTCCTACATATCTTGCCCAAATAATGATCCCTCAAGGACTCGAACCTGGGTCGGCACGACGTGAGAGTGACGGATTACACCCTACACACACACCGGCGGGACCAAAGAGCTAGAGCTCAATCCCCGCCCCCACACCCAAGCACAACTAGGTGAGTACACTCCTGATTGATGACCTCCAGATCTTTCATCAATTCCTTGTTCATGCGGGGATCATTCAGGCTGTTGTGGAAGAGTATAACTAGTCACTGGAGGGAGAGAGAGTCGAACCCTCTCTCTATCCGCGTGTTGAAAACTAAACCCAACATCGATAACCAGAAACACATTTTACCAATCAACAAATCACGTAGGTGACACAATCAACAATCTAGGTAATTATTTTCATCTCCAATTAGCGCGAAAATGACTTAATTACTCGACTAATCAGGAATCATCATAACAACACAGATCAAAGCTAAAAATGATCCAATTTATAATCAATTGCAAGATCATTAATTACTCTATCATTGACCAGTAGTTCAAACGATAATAACCTGTGACACCAGACGATTGGTCCGTTGCACTAGTCAATCAAAATGTTCTAAAATTATGATTTCATTAACAATCAGTCTGCAGCTGTCAGCCAGTTAAATAATGTCCAACAACCAAAATAATGATCACACGATCGCTACAGCTTAATTGCCAGTGCCGTGACAAGCAGTAACTACTGACAGACTAATTAGCAATGACTTGCTTCGATAACCGTAGAGAGAGAACTGATATATTTATCTGTTCGTAATTTAGTGGTTCGTAATTTAGTGGTTCGTGATTTAGTGGTGAGAAGCGGTATAACTCTTTTAATACACTCTTTGGTAAGTAGCAGCTGTCTAACTCCCAGGTACCTATTTACTACTAGGTGAACAAGAGCATCAGGGAATTGTCTCTGCCTATTTGTTTCCGCCATCGCCGGGGATCGATCCCCGGACCATAGGATTACGAATCCCGAGCACTGTTCGCTCAGCCACCAGGCCCCCTCCTATGCGTGTGTGTGTACTCACCTAGTTGTGTTTGCAGGGGTTGAGCTTTGGCTCTTTGGTCCCGTCTCTCAACCGTCAATCAACTGGTGTAGTTGATTGTGCCTATTATTGTGTGTGTGTGTGTGTGTGTGTGAGAGAGAGAGAGAGAGAGAGAGAGAGAGAGAGAGAGAGAGAGAGAGAGCACATATGAGAGAAAATAGGTTGGCCATGAGTCAGTACGTTAGAGAACCGACGATTAGAAAGGCGGAGCCCAAGAGCTAACAGCTCGATCGTTCATGCACAAATAGTAAATACAAACTGTACATTCACAAAGCAGGTTCGAATCTGGGCTGCAAGAAGGACAAAACTAAACCCACTCTTCCAACGACTGGATCATAAACACCAGGTCCCAGCGGGTCCCTTCAAAGGGTTCGAACCCGGGTAACAGATCCTGGCGTCTCTCAAAACGCCTTAAGACGATCAGGCGGCCTTTGGTTCTTTATGACAATTACCTGCCACCAGCCCTGCGTGAGCTCTGATTGGTCTGCGCCGGACTGGGATATATATATATAAATATATATATCTATATATATATATATATATATAATATAGATATATATATCATATATATAGTGTATATATGTATATATATATATATATATATATCTATTATATATATATATATATATATATATATATATATATATATATATATCCCAGTCCGGTACAACTAGGTGAGTACACACAAACACACACCCTGTGGCTGTGTGTGTGTGTGTGTGTGTGTGTGTGTGTGTGTGTGTGTGTGTGTGTGTGTGTGTGTGTGTGTGGTGTGTGTGTGTGTGTGTGGTGTGTGTGTGCGAGTCTTAGTAAGAAGTTTGTTCATACGAGCGTGACTGTGTGCGTGTATGTGTATCGCTTGTCTTCCTTATGTGCACACGTATGATAGTGATTTCATCTCCCGAGTCGCAGTCTTCCTGTCACGAGAGGCTGCGGAAGATGATTGTCACTCGGGGAGGGGGGGGGGGGGGGAATGTGTGCGTTAGCTCTTGGACTCCGCCTTTCCAGCTGCTGGGTTGTCTAATGCAACAACTCCTGTCCTGTTTGCAATTCACATCTGTTTAAAGAACTATGAATGAGGGTTATCTAATTTTTTTGGCTAGTACTTCCTCTTTTCCAGCTGTCAATCACCTTAAGTATTTTTTATATCTCTGTCATGTCTCCACTTTCTTCTCGTTTCTAGCATCATCAGGTCTACTTCTTTAAGTATTTCTTGATATCACATCCCTCGCAATTCTGCTATGAACCTTGTTGAATCTCAATGAATCTTTTTGAGTTTATTATATGTTATTATTAGATGGGGCTCCACTATGGGGCTGCATACTTCATACCTGGTCTCATGTAGGTGGTGTACAGCAGTCTAAATGTCTCCTTATTTTGGTTTCTAAATGATGTTCTGACCTTCGCTAGTGTAGAGTACTCTGTTAAGGTTACAAATACAAATACAAATACAAATATGTATTTAGGAAAAGTATATACATACAAGGTGAGATACAAAACGTTGATGGATTTACAGATAGAGCTAATACATACAATGCCTAAAGCCACTATTATTATTCTAGTTATAAGTTATTCAAGTTATTCTGTAGTCTTATGTTATTCTGTTGTGTTATTAATATAGTTAAGTTATTCTGGTTATTCTAGTTATAAGAGCCTCTGGTGTTTGGTGTTATGTCCAAACATATAACACATGTGTTATGTGTTATGTGTGTGTATCCAATCCCAGGTCATTTATCTTGTTATAGGGAGATAGTTTTCCTTCACTGTGTAATGATCTTCTGGTCTCCTGTACTCATCTAGTTGTGTTTGCTGCGGTTGAGCTTTGGCTCTTTGGTCCCGCCTCTCGACTGTTAATCAACTGGTCAATCCTGTGTGTGTGTGTGTATTTACTATTTGTGTCAGCAGAATCGAGCTATTTAGCTCTTGGACCCCGCCTTTCTAGCCAACCTATTTTTCCTCTATTATACCTACTACATATTTCTAGCTAACACACACACACAGTTGACAGTTGAGAGGCGGGATCAAAGAGCCAGAGCTCAACCCCCGCAAACACAACTAGGTGAATATAACTAAGTGAATACAAATAAATGAATACACTATAAACACAGCAACACTTCCCTACCTTCCGCAGATCAAACAAATGCCTATCTCCCTATCGTGGTCTCATCTCTTGGCGCACCGTTCCACATCGTTTCAGATGTCCCGCTGTCGTTCGTCCAATTATCGTTCTCATTAGCTTCTCACAATTCTTACACTAATTTCCCATTCACTTGGGCTGTTTGAGACTCGAACCATGAACCCCAGGCGTGTGTGTGAGGGCCAAAGCTCTATCTACCGGGCTATTGAGTGGCTTTAATAAGGAACATTCACGCTACCAGTCTCCTAGAACCCAGGGGAAAGCGCCAAGCCATTATGACTATATAGCACAGGGAAGGGAAGGGGGTCAGGATAAGGATTTGGGATGGGACGGGGGGAAAGGAATGGTGCCCAATCACTTGTGGACGGTCGGGGATTGAACGCCGGCCTGCATGAAGCGAGACCAACGCTCTTTTCTTCACCTAATTTATTGTGTTCTTCATATTTGACGTGTAAGTTTTACCCAAAGTTCATCTTTTCCTTTGCTAGTTCAATATCTAAATTGTCTTCAACTGATTACTGCAGTTTACGGGCTCGCCATAGCCCGTGCTACATGGACGTTTCGTTCTGAGTAGCTAAATCTGAAACAACAACAAATGATTACTGCACTGACAGGAGTGGACAGCAGAGCTACATCGCAGGGCCATCCTGTACCACTTCCGACAGGTGTGGAGGAGGGTGGGTACAGCAGTACAATTACCCGACAGGTGTGGAGGAGGGAGGGTACAGCAGTACAATTACCCGACAGGTGTGGAGGAGGGAGGCTACAGCAGAACAATTACCCGACAGGTGTGGAGGAGGGAGGGTA